>JAZKJV010010658.1:0-65978 GCA_037367405.1 Ottelia alismoides | reverse complement strand
TGATCTTGGTTTGGGCGGCTGTACTGATCCGCCGGGATTGATTGCACCAGTGTTCAGTGCCAAATCCAAGAGCAGTTCTTGCCGATTTCTGGCAAAGTCGGACTACCTGCCAAGTGACGCATGTCCTTGATCTTCTCGGCTATCTTGAACCAAACCAACTTTGTTACGATGAGCTGTTCCGACGGATAGTCAACAACCTGACCATCGCGTTGGACTCGCACACTAATCAGCTCTTTTGCACCACCGCTCTCTTGGGATGCCTGGTATGACAAAATACGATCAGGCAGGCGTGACCTGTAAAGTTCCGAGTGATAGTCCATAGGCTGTGGCGCAAATCGGTTTGCATTGTCGAACAGCCGAGCTTGATGCTTGCTCAAGCGAACCATCTGTTCCGGTTGGTCGTTAGCTTGAGCTGGTTGAGCTGCAACATGTTGGGGTGGCAATCGATTGCTTTTGGGTGGCGTTGCGATGTCGGCGGCACCTTCAACAACATGCACTTCCGTAGCGGACGACTCGGCCACGTTCACGAAAAATCGAGTGCCACGATCGATAACTTGAGCAGCCGGAGTGTCCACAATGAAACCCTCCGCACCTGTCGGACAATAGACCGAGCAGCGTCCCAAGCTAACCTTCAGTCCATCGGTTTGAGCCTCGAAAATCGCGGGCCCTTCGACAATTGCCTCGGCGCCAGAGGGAAAGGTCAGTTGAACCGAGCCACTGGTGAGAACATATTCTCGATTCACTTCAACTGCCGAACCCATCGCGGGAGCATAAGCACCCAAGAACTTTGTTCGAGCGGTATTGCTAAACACGACGGCGTGTTGATTTGGCTAGACTGCCGAGTCTCGTTCTGTCGCTTTATTCGATACAAAACGCCTACTAGTAAAAGAACAGCGATTGTTGAAACCACGACTACAAGCAAACGTGAGTCAATCCACTGCGGCTTCGATTTGGTTGAACAGGTTTCGTGAGACGTCATGGTTTCAACGCGAGCAACAACGTTTGCCACAAAGTCTTCACTACTGGATGGCACGCGTTGCATCGTTGCATTAACAAATGCTTCGGAATCTTGTTTTGAAATCAACCCCAACGAACGGTGTAGTTGATACATTTCGCTGGCGATCGTCCGATACTCCGGATTTGCGGCTAACAACTCTCTCAGTTCAACGAACGCTTGCTCGTTCAAATCTCCTTCCAGGTAATCTGTCCATAGTTCTGCGAATCGCTCTAAGTCACTCATCGGATTCACCGTTAGGATAAGGTCATACGTTGTTGAATGCAGCGAAGCAATTTTTGCCGGAGCAACCAAAGCTGTTTCTTCACGGCTGCAGAAGATCGACCACTTGCAAGGGCCATTTGTTCAATCGAGATTTGTTCTTCGTAGCGCCAGGTGATGTATTGCCGAAGGCCGTTGCCAAGTTGATTTAGGCAGGCTCGAAGATGCTCTAAACGCTGCTCCCCAAAGATTCAGCGAATCGTCGCCTGGCTGTACGACAAACTGTTGCACAAAGTCTGGAGCAAATTTGCTGTGGTAATCTGCCAACCGGCGAAGTCGAGTCACCTCGGTTTGCAATTGATAGCGAGCGATGGTGAACAACCAAGAAGAGAAACTGGTTCCCGGTTCGTACTGGGCGATATTCGAAAAGGCCGCCACAAATGTTCGTTGAGCCACTTCGTCGATCGATCCCGGGCTGAGAATGTGTAGCTAGCCATGCTCGAAGTTGCCTCTCGAACCGACGCACGATCGCCTCAAAAGCTGCTAAATCGCCCTGAGCAACTCGTATGGCTAGTTCGTCGATTTGCTGATCGTCGTTGGCCGATGTTGCCATCTTGGTGCCTAAATTGAAGATACTTGAACGTTAAATTATGGCAGTTGCGGGCGTTTGGTTACCCCCAAAACCGAGCATACAGCGGAGGTCGAGAGACTAGGCGGTTTGGGAGGTTGGCTCCATTAAAGGAAAGTTATTTCTCAAAAAGTGGCCCTAACAACGGTAACCGATCCAATGAATCTGCCATATTGGTTAGCTTACTATTTCCTACTTATCTTCTTGAAGAGGTTCTTCAGATGAAGTCGTTCCATGAGAAAAGTCGAGGATTCACGCTGGTAGAATTACTGGTGGTGATTGCAATTATCGGAATCTTAGTTGGCCTGTTGTTGCCGGCAGTTCAGGCCGCCAGAGAAGCAGCTCGTCGGATGCAGTGTTCCAACAACTGCAAGCAGATCGCTTTGGCCTGTCACAATTATGAGAGTACCTTCAGGACGTTTCCGGCTGGAGGAATCGTAACCTATGCACCTGGAGTTGTTCCGACTACGGCTAACTTTGCCGAATCGGTCAGGACCGAACCCAAGCGCCATGGTCGGTGTTGATTTTGCCCTACCTTGAGGAAAGTAGCTTGTACTCACAGTTCGATTTCCGATTGCGGTTTACAGGTTCGTCCAACATACCTGGAGATGCACCCAACAGAAACTTATTTGCACTGAACATGCCCAAGTTTCAGTGTCCGTCCGATCCCAATTCGACCTCACAAGTAAACAACTCAAACTATTTAGGAGTTCAGGGCGGTGGACCGCCAGTTCCTGCCGCTGGTTGCGCACCATGTTTTACTCAAACTGGTCAGCGAGTATTCTTTCAGAACGGCATCATCTACACCAACTCTCGCGTCCGAATGGCAGATATTACTGATGGAACGACCAATACCTTTTTGATCGGTGAAAGCCGCTATATGCCAACACCCAACATGCGGACTGATGGCTTTCACGCAGGCTGGTCCTCCTCCTTAAAGGCCGATAGGTGGGTTCGGCGTACCGATGACATTTGCGGCTGCCGTACTGCAGATTAATGCTCAAAGGGAGTGCCGCCCTGGAGTTGCGGATTGCTTTAACTTTGTGAGCCGCGTTTTGGTAGCAGACACACGGGCGGTTGCGTTTTTGGATTGGCAGATGGTTCGGTTCAGTTTGTTAGTGAAAACGTTGATATCAATGTGTACCGACAGTCAGCGATCCGCGATGATGGTTTGCCAATCGGTGGGTGGTTTGGTTCAGTAAGCTCTCAACAATTTGCAACTAGGAAACAGAATGTTACAACGACTGGCGGTGGTTGGTTTGGTTTGTTGGGGCCTTTGTGGATGTGGGCAAAGCGGTTCCGGTGAAGTACACGGTTCAAGGCGAGATTCTGATGCCCGATGGCAAGCCGGTTCCCGCTGGCGAGATTAGTTTTGAACCGGATTCAACAGCTGGAAATCAAGGCCCCGGCTCGATGGCACAGATTCGAGAGGGCAAGTACTCGCTGCCTCGCGATCAAGGCGTGGTTGGTGGGGCCTACACTGTGGTGATTAGTCCTTTTGACGGTGTGCCATTCGGCGAATCGCTGCAAGGTAAGCCCTTGCGACAGGTTCCACACTCCGAAAAAGTCGATCTTCCCAAGGAGGACTCGACTAAGAATTTCAAGATTAAATAGCTGCCTAGTGGGACTGGCCAGAGTTCCTTGAACCCCTTAGCAATTCAAGAAGAGCGATTACGCGCGGAAGCTTGAAGCTTGGATTGCTACGACAGTCGCCGGAGAATTTTTTGACGCTGTTGGGCAGAAGCTTGACTGACTTGATCGAAGTGGCCTGCACAAGCAGCCATTGCATCATCCAAAAACCAAGGATGTACTGTGGCACCGTGCGCGCTTTAAAAGCTCAAACACGTCATCAGCTCCAGCCACAATGGCCCAGCCCGCAGGCGTGTTGTTGTGCAAGTGCCCCGATCTAGCCTCAATATCCGCGCCGTGCTCCAATAAAACCCTTGTAGACTCAGCACAATTACTCCAGGCCGCAAGATGCAAGGGAGTCGCCTGATCGTAGCCGCCGCGAACTTGCGTCGAGAGCCCTCGGCGAATTAACATGCTGCAAGCTCTATCGTTATTGCATTTGGCGGCGACGTGCAATGCTGTTAGATCTTGGCCAAGCGTAAAGGTCATGACATTGTGGACATCATGCTCTGGCCCAGGCGGAAAGTACTCTTGATTGATCCGACCTTCAATCCTCTGTGGATTCTCCTCCAGCAGTAACTCTAGTCTCGTCAAATCATCGCATGCTATACTTGAAAAGATGTCGGCCCCTGCGCCTTGAGAAAGTAGGAAACAAGCTACCTCTGGTCTACTGGTGCACAGATATTGCACGGGCGTACTGTAGTGATCCATACATCGAGCATTGATATCTGCTCCACGGTCCAGTAGCAACTTAGCCGCTGCGACTGAATCGGCAAAGTGAAGTGGCTGGCAACCATCGCCACCTGACTCTTGGACGCGACTTGGGTCTTGGTCGAGTAGTTCCACTAGCCAATCGCACTTACCCAGGCCCGCTGCAGTGTGAACATCTAATGTTGCACCATGACTCAGCAACCATTCGGCCATGGATTTATCACGCCGATAGATCGCGCAATGCAATGGGCTCCAAGGCCCCATCTGCCAATCGCTGCGTCGATTTCGGATCTGCACCAAGTTCGACAAGTGTTTGAGCCAACCCAAGTCGACCGCCGAAACAAGCCATCGTTAATGGTGTCGCACCAAAGCTGCGGTAGTCGTAGCTATTCAGCAACTCTGGATGACTACCTACTACAGCTCGAACACGATTCACATCTCCAGCAGCCAAAGCCTCGAAGAAATCCATTTCAATCGGTGAGTTTATCTTATCCATACAGATTCGAAAGATCTTGCAAAAGGCCTTAGAGGGCTGGCTTGGTCTCGATTATCCTCAATCGCGTACTTCCCGTACAAGAGAGCGTTCAACGATACTAACGCTCACCTACCAACTTAGGCTCAGCCACTTTAGGGCAGGCATTAAAACTTCTTGGTCGAACCGATTAGCAGGAACTATCAGCATTGGCAGAAACTCCTCGACGTCGAGGGCCGGGGATCTCTTGACCAACTCGTAGTATTCTATTTTCGGCGTCCACGAAAATCACTTTGGGTTCAACAGTCACCGGTCTGGCGCCATCAACCAAGTTGAATGTTGCGATGATGATAACATCTCCTGGGCGGACTAAATGGGCTGCTGCACCGTTGACGCAAATATCTAAACTGCCCTCAACACCCTCGATAGCGTAAGTTTCCAGACGAGTGCCAAGAGTTACATTCCAAACGTGAACAGCTTCGAACGGCAGTATATCGGCAGCTCGCATCAGATTGGGGGGCATGGTCAGCGAGCCTTCGTAGTCGACGTCCGCTTGTGTCACAGTGGCTCGGTGGATTTTGGAACGCAAGAATTTTCGAAACATCAACGAACTCTGGTGTTGTCGAGTGAAATAGGAAGACGGCCAAGGGTAGGTAGCGGACAAGCCTAATTGTACACGCTGAACTCAAAAACTCTAATGCCGGAAAAATTCGCTACATCCGCCACCTAAAGCCCGCGGTGGCCTTGCAAGACGGCAATTCTACTTGCCAGTGCTTGAATCCTAGAGGCGCGAATTATGCTGGATTCTATGAATCTAGCCACCAAAATTTGCTGTTTCCTCGCTACTGGATTAATCCAGCTCTGTTCGTTGTCGCTTGTCTATGGCGACGACTGGATGACCTGGCCTTCGACCTACACCCACGATAAGCAGGGTGTACCGGTAGATCAATACGCTATGCCTGTTGAGCCAATTGGGCCAGACCGCAGCAGCTATCAACGCAGTGGTTATCGACATTTCCGGAGCTCATTACAGGCTGGCCAATCGGCTGACAACTATCACGTTGTCGAACAGTTTGGAGCTCCCGTCGTTCCCTACGAACAATGGCGTTTCCCTTTTCGGCCTTATGGCGTGCCTTACGATGCTTGGGGGCCACAAACTCCGATGAGCATGATCAACGCCAGCGGGGCAAACTTGGCTACGGCTATCCAGGTGTTTATCCGCCAGCATGGCCCACGACACCTCCCGCAGGCACTGGAACTGGAACTGGAACAATGACTCCACCAAATGCGCCACCGGTAGTTCCAGGCTACCCACCATACTACGCTCCTTATGGTCCAGGCTATAGAAATGGGTTCGGAGGACAAGGGCCTTATCAACCGTTTGGATTCCCTCTTCAACCTCAATATCAGAATCAACCTTGGTTTGATGGGACACATCCCGATGCGCCACCGCTAGACAACCGTTCGGACCGACAGTTTTTTTGGGTTCCGCCACGCTAGTTATTGCTAGCCTTGCGAAGAACTGCTCTGGGTAGAACTGACCTGGGTAGAACTGCTCTGCGTAGAACTGACCTGGGTGCAATTGCCAAAGGTTGCTAGACTTCCCGTGCCAGCGAGGCTTCTCAGCAGTTCGGCTGCGATCCTCCTCCGAGTTAAGGCTTCAAAGGAGTGATGCCATGACCGCCTACCAATTCACAACCCACATCGCATCTACGACCGTATTGACGTCGAAGAATACGGTTAGCCAAATCGTTATACCAGCCCGATTGGCATCTACCCGACTACCTGAAAAACTGCTTCTTCGCGAAACAGGCAAGCCCTTAATTCAACACACTTACGAGTCCGCGCTGGCAGCGATTAAGCCTAATGGAATCACAATCGCGGTAGACAGTGATCGACTATTTGAAGCCGTCCGATCCTTCGGCGGTAATGCCATGATGACTGACCCAGCGTTGCCAAGCGGTACAGACCGAGTGGCTGTAGTGGCTCAGCAAATGCCTGAAGTGGATATCTTCGTCAACGTTCAAGGGGATGAGCCGGAGATCTTTGCTGCAGCCATTGACCAAGTCATCGAACTGCTTGAATGCAATCCAAGCGCGGATGTTGCCACCCTAGCCTGCCCGATTCGAGAGCGTGAGCGACTTGACGATCCCGCTTGCGTGAAGGTGTTTGTGATGTTCATGGCAGAGCGCTCTACTTCAGTCGCAGTCCCATTCCGCATGCGCGCAGTTGGGATGAAATGGCACTTACCGCTCAGCCTCCCAACTTTCTTCATCACATTGGCATCTATGCCTATCGAAGACAATTTTTGCTCAATCTTGGATCGCTACCCTATAGCCCATTGGAACAGATGGAGAAGCTGGAACAATTGAGATTCCTTCAAGGTGGTTATCAAATCATGGTCGGAGTCTGCGAAAGTGCCTGTAAAGGAATCGACACTCCGGCGGACTACCGGCAGTTCGTTAAGCGAGCCAGCAGCCGCATTCAGGCACCTTTATCTTCGAAGATCAACAATAGTCATACGAGAGAGTTGGCCTAGCGGTCGGCAACAGAAAACTATGGTGGATCATAGCCTCCCCGACAAAATGGATGACATCGCATAATCCGCCATGTACCCTTGAGCACGCCTCGCAACAATCCATACTTGTTGATGGCTTCGATCATGTAGTGGCTGCAGGTAGGTTGAAACCGGCAGTTTTTACCAAGCAGCGGCGATATGCCTCGCTGATACAAGCGAACCATGCCGATTGCAAGCCGCGACGGAAGCTGAACAAGCCATTGGATCATTTTCCACTTCCTTCGTTTATGTCTATGTTGCCGCTGGAGTTCACTTCGAAAAGCTCGGAAGACCTCGCATCGATAGGCCAGTTTACCGGTCGGATCACACCACCGGCAACCATGGCTCGGATATCTGCGTCGGTTGGCCAAGTAGAAAAGCCATAGTTTCCTGGCGAACGATATCGACCAATCTCGGACCACTGAACCAGCAGGTGAGTGAATCCGTTTTGCTCCAACCAGCGGAGTTGTTGGGCGGCATCCTTGGTCTCGCAAGTCCGACTCGCCGGGCGGCGTGTTAAAACATGTTGCGTAGACAATTTGGCGCTCAAATCGATAGGCTGTGCTTGACCATTAGTGAGTAACTTTGCGTTGGGCGACAGGTTTGAATTGATCCAACCTATTGTTGCAGGAAGTCGCCCTGGAACTTCTTCAGTGCCTACATCGTGCCGCAGTGAATCGAACGACACCAACCAGCGATTGTCAGCCAGAATACCCGATGCAGCGATCAGCAGACCGTAGACATTGCAGAGGTAAGAGGCTTCCCGCAGCCAGCGATTGGAAGCCGTTGCAGGTCAGCCAATGTACACTGACAGCAGCAATCACTGATGCCAACGGTAACGTAGGCAGCCAAAATCGATCGATACGGTGAGTCAATGCAAACCAAGTCAATAACATCCAGACCATCATCAGTGCAGAAAGAAACCGGGGTGCCGTATCCAATCAGCTCGCTTTCCTCCGACGGTTCGGTCTGCCAGCGGAATCAAAACTAAACCAAACAAACTCAGTGGTATCAACGCAACTGTTAGATACTCGCTCGTGAGCATGAGGCGATCGAATGAACTGCGAATGGATTGCCATCCAAACGCTGTACCATCACTTGCCCGAGGTACTCGATGCGCCTGATTCCATCTAGCATTCTGATCTTCTGACAAATTACCATTTCCGAATACTGAACTCGCTAAAGGGTAAACTGGATTTCCAGTAGCCACAAAGTTTTTGGCATACCATGGAACGACGGTAATGATAAAGGCCATGCAGCACAAAGCCCAGTCTCTCGCTCGCAGGTTTTGAGCCAGCTGCTTGCCGCCCAGGATCAACAAGCCGACTACAATTGGTAACGTCACGAAGATAAGCCCAGTGTACTTGCAGGCCGCTGCGCTACCGGCTAGCAAACAGGCAAGCGATGGAAGGAAGCCAATCGATTCCGATTTGCCTTGGATAGCTTCTCGAAACAACTGCAGCACAACAACGCTGGCGATAGCGTAAGCTCCTAAAGCCATATCGATCAAGCCACAGCCAGCGACGTGAATGTTACCGGGAGCTGATAGCAAGAGAGCCGCCGCAGACCAACCAGCAATTCGGCCGATATAACGCGCGATGAACCCGCCGGACAGCATGGCTGCCAAGACGGAGTAACTTGCTGTTAGCAGCTTGCCTGCCATCCCTCCCAGCCACCAACCATCATCGCCGCCAATCAGGACCATCATCGCCAGCGAGTGCATTTCGGTCGCCAAGGCATGTTGAGGTAAACGTTGTGCGCGACAAAAGAAATTCGTCCCGCTTGGAAAAACTCCTTGGGACCCTGCAAATGGTATTCGACCACATCGAACTCAAAGGCTGGCATCAAACCGCTAAGCAGATAGGTAACCGCTAACGCAACGACGGTCCACTTGAACCAACCGCCATAACCAAAGGGCAATTTGACTGGTGATCAATCGTTGATCGGCAGACGAATTGGACAGGCTCGGTTTATCTTCGACTTTACTGCGTTTCAAGTGCCAATAAGCTGCTGCACAGCCGGTCAGAACAACTGCAAACAGACTGAATCGCGACAAAGCTCCTGCCATACCTAGTAACAACACAGCGGTCGACAACAAGCTGAGTCCTGTTAGGCAGCTAAGTGCTAACAGCTCGAATCGACCCACAACTGCCGCAATTCGACTTACCACAGCTCGACCAATCCACGTTGCGGCAAGCAGCCATAGGCATGCCACAAGCAGCGGCAGAAAGCGATCGCCCAAGCCAACCATGTTTGCCTGTTCGGCGGCTCCCGATGCCCCCTCACCCATAAACCCCGACAACAGTAAGTCGGGTAGCATTAACCAAACAAATACATCTGCTCGGCGAAATCCCGGCGACAATTCGCTAGCCAGGAACACCAACACATATATCACCAGAAGGATTGCAGCGGTAACTACAAAGCCTTTGCGAGCACTACGATTCCGTTTAGCCCAATAATCCGGCGGCTGAATCGAATTGGAGGGGAATTTGAGCATTAGCGACTTTAAATTGAGCAAACTTCCTAGCCGAAAAAGCCATGGTGGTGCTGTAATGGCCAGAGGCAAAATTATACTGATAAGCCCTCAGTCGTTGTGCTGCCGAAGCGATTTTTCGCAGTCAGATCCCTCCTCAAGATGAACAACCGAGCAAGCTATGGCAATGGATGGAATTTACACGCCTAACATTACTCCCGTCGATTCACAAGGGCGTGTTGATGAAGACAAACTGTGCGCCTACGTGACTGGTTGATTGAACGTGGCGTGCACGGACTATATCCCAACGGCTCGACGGGCGAGTTCACGCGATTTACGGCCGGGGAGCGTCCCGGATTATCGAAGTGTTAACACAGCATGTCGGAAATCGGGTGCCGATCCTTGCGGGTGCTGCTGAAGCGAACGTTCGCGAAACAATCGATGCCTGCAATACTTACGGCGCACTAGGTGTTGCTGCCGTAGCCATCGTAGCGCCGTTTTACTACAAGCTTGGACAAGAAGCTGTCTATCAATACTTCAAAGAGATCGGCGATAACGTCTCCGTCGACGTTACACTGTACAACATTCCTTTGTTCGCATCGCCGATCGAAGTAAACACGGTTCGTCGCTTGGCGCTGGACTGCCCCAGGATTGTTGGAATCAAAGACAGCAGCGGTGATATTCCTCATATGATGCGTATGATCGCCGCTGTACGACCGCAGCGCCCTGAGTTCAGTTTTTTGACAGGGTGGGATGCTGCTCTTGCGCCGATGTTGATGATCGGCTGTAATGGCGGCACCAATGCGACCAGTGGTGTGGTGCCTGAGCTGACACGTGCCATTTATGAAGCTAGTACGCGCGGGCAATGGGATCGAGCAATGCAGTTGCAGTATCGATTGCTACCACTGTTCGATGCCATGATCAGCCAGCCGGAGTTCCCAGAAGGTTTTCGACGTGGAGTACTCACACGCGGTTGGGATCTTGGGACGCAGTCGCCAACCCTTGTCACCAGATCAAATAGCTACTGCCCAAAAGACGCAACAACAACTCGCTCAGATTCTTAGCGAACTGAGTGAATGGCTGCCCGATATTCAACCAGCTTCGGCCAATTCTAGCAGCGATGCAAAAGTCAGCGACGAGTTCATTGAGGCGTATCGTTCGCGAAGTCATGCAACAACTGCGTCAATAGACAGGTAGGCTATTGCCTGTGATGTTGCGGCTTGGGAGAATGTTAACCTTGCGTTTCTGAATCTTGCTGATCCAAGTGTGAATGATGCTGGAGTAAGCGGTTGTTAGCTGCAATAGAGTTTGAAACAGCAATTAGTTTGGGTATTGCGCTGCTGGTCTTGGCGGTGCTAATTCACCTGGCTTGGTCGCGACGAGCCGCTCGTGAGTTGCAAACTCAATTGTTTCAGTTTCATGACCGGCTCGATCAGATCGAAAGCCGCTTGGAACCATGGCCCATCATTCCACCGATGAGCATCTTTCTGGAGCCGATGGAGCATCGATGGCACTTGGTCGATGATCTTTGCAAACGTATCGACCAATGGATGTTGCGGCACCAGTTTAAACGTATTGGTTACTTTCGAGTCGACCAATGGGAGGGCGAAGAGCTGTGTGCTTATCTTTCCCAAGACCGCCAATTGGTGGCTGCGGTCCGTATGGCCAAAGATGCTGTGGAGCCGTTCGTTGAGTTTTTATTCGATCTGGGGGATGGTAAGCGCGGCGGTACATGTAATCCACCAGCGTCCGTGGTTCGACCTGCGGATGATACTACCGGTCGTTGTTTTGATGGCCGATTGTCAGTGAACTTTGCCATTATTGATCGCATGTATCAAGAGGCTCGGGAGCTGGCCCAGCAACATGAACTAGTACCCATCGATCCAGATCGAATCGCCCAGTTTTATGAGCTGGCCCATGAGCGTGAAATGGCTCAGCGCGTTCATTGCGGGGGTATCACTGAACCTGAGATTCGCGATGTTTTGCTACGACAAGGTGTCGAGCCAACCGAGAGTCAGGTGGCAACCATTCAGCGCCAGTGGCAATTGGCGATCGAAGACTACTTGATTGAGTTTTCTGCCCAAGGGAAAATCGCTTGGTGGACGGTCATTGCATTCTGGTTGTGCACGGCGGTAGCCTGAACAGCTATCTCCTTCGACAACTTGGGCCAGTGATCGCTAAGGCCTTTGACGATACTCGCCAGAAGTCCAAGTTAAGTCACGAGCTTCAGACAATGCTGGATCAGTATGAGCCTCGTGAAGCCATCGATAGATTTTTGTCGACTTTACCACCTGGGCATGGTATTGATTTAGTAGACCAAATCATCCGGCCCGTTCCTGCTGATATCTATGCTTGGCCCAAGTAAAGCAAGCCGCTCATCGAGCACTTGTCGCGAACCGATACGGATTCCAGTGAGGTACGCTCAAACGTTGTTTGCCCAGCGTAGCGAGGAATCAACTGATGGACTTGACATTCTGGGCAGCCTACTTACATCTGCTTCAGCACGTGGCTTAGAAGTTGACTCACCTGCTCGTCGGTCATTTGATCGATATTCTTCAGCAAGCTATCTGCACTGCCAGTTCCCAAATCACCCTGCTGCGACTGGTTGGTCATTTCCGCTTCTGCGGTGGTAGCTGAATTGGCTCGTGTGGCCGCTGCGGAAACTGCTTGGCGATCAACAGCATTTGCAAGCGTGGAACTTGTGTTCGCACTTGCTATGCTTGAAGGATTTGCGGCTGAAGTTGAACCAATTCCCTCGGCAATCTGTGTGATCAACCCGCTCAAGCATTGGCTCTTCATTAGAGCCGAAATGGGCAGGTTGACTTCCATGTGGCCTTCAATCCAGTTTCTTAGCTCAACTGCCATCAGCGAATCCAGACCCATCTCCAGGAGTGCCTTCTCTTCTCGCACTTGCTCGGCTGGCAAGCCCAACAGACTGCCAATCTTGTTGCGAAGCAGCGAGCTGACCATGCGAGTTCGCTGCACGCCGGTTGCGGATCGCAGGCCTTCTAAGCTGGCAACTTCTCCGTTGCTGGACTGTGCCGCGTCGTTGTTGCGCAGCAGGTGAGCGAATTTGGGTGACACTCGATTGGTAATGCCCAAACCCCGCCAAATCGACCAGTCCATGCGAAGCACGCTGATCTGGACTGCTTGAGTCTGAATTGCATACTCGAGGCAACTTGTGGCTTGCTTGATGGTAAAGCTGAGCACACCTTGCCGCTCGAGGCGTTCGCCAAGTTGTTCACGTTCAGCCAAGTATCCGACCTCACCGACGTGACCCCAATTGACCACTAAACCAGGCAAGCCATGATGGCGTCGATAATGAGCTAAGCTATCCAGCAGCGCATTGGCGGCTGAATAATTGGCTTGGCCGGCGTGTCCAAAAACGCTCGACAGCGACGAGAATACCAGAACAAATCCAATTGGCGGTCTAGTGTCGTTGATGCAGATTCCAGCCACCTAGAACCTTGGGCCATAGAACTCGCTCGAGCGTTGCGCGATCCAGATCCACAAGCAGTTTATCTTCAAGTACCATTGCGGTGTGAATGAGTCCAGCTAGCTTGGGCATGTGGAATCGATCGTTGCCAGAACTTCTCGAACCGATTCTGGTCGAGTGATATCCGCTGGAATGACTTTGATCGATGCGCCTTGGGATTCCATGGCAGCAATCGCAGAGACTGCTGCGGGACGCAAAGTTTGGCTGCGACCGCTGAGCACCAAGTGCTTAGCTCCGCGCTGAACCATCCACTTGGCGATCTCCAGACCAAAGCCACCCAATCCGCCGGCTATCCAGTAGGTTGCATCCGACTTGAACTGAACGGAGTCGTATGCGCCAGCGACGACCTTGTTGGGCCGTTGTTCGTATGAACAACAACTTTGCCGATGTGCTTGCCTTGCTGCATCAACTTGAAGGCTTCGTGAGTTTGATGAGCCGCGAAGACTTCGACCGGTAATGGGCGCAGTTCACCCGACTCGAAACGTTCGACCAGTTCTTCCAACATCACGCCCATCTTGCCAGGTTGCTGTTGTGAAAAGTTGGTCCAAGTCGATGGCAAACAGTGCTAGATTGTTGCGGAAAGGATAAAGTCCCAAAGCCGCATCGTTGTAGATGTCTCGCTTGCCAATTTCTAAGAATCTACCACCCGTCTTCAGGACACTTAGGCCTGTTGAGATCGCTTCGCCAGGCAAGGAATTCAGAACTGCGTCCACACCCTTGGCCCGCAGTGGCTTCTAAAGTCTGGACACCGAATGCCAACGTTCGCGAATCCATCACGGTGTCCACGCCCAAGCGTCGTACGTATTCACGCTTCTCCGGTGTCCCAGCAGTGGCCAGAATTCTCAAGCCCGCAGATTGAGCCAACTGTATAGCCGCTAATCCAACACCACCGCTGGCTGCGTGAATTAGCACGCAGTCACCTTTACCTAGCCGAGCACAATGATTCAAAGCATAGTATGCGGTTAAGAAGGCAACCGGAATTGCTGCCGCCTCTGCGTGAGTCAGATTGTGGGGCTTACGAGCTACCAACTTTTCATTCACGGTGACGTGACTACCAAAAGCACCAGGAGCTACCGCAATCACTTCGTCGCCTATCGACCAACGACTGTTGGGTCCAACTCGCGAAATACGTCCCGAGCACTCAGCACCCAGTTCCACTACTGCATCGGTCAAGCCTGGATACAGGTCCAGAGCTTTCATCACATCGCTGAAGTTCAATCCCGCGGCCCAAACTTCGATTTCAACTTGCCCTTCGGAAAGTGTTCCGCGAGCCTTAGTCTCGTAACGCAGATCCTCGACACCCGAGGATCGACCAAGTCGCAATTGTACGGGTAACAACTGTGTAGCTTGGCTGGTGAGCGGCTTGTCCTGCTGAGGCAAAAATCGCTGAGCGTAACGAATGCCATCGCGCCACATCACTTCATCTTCGTTGTCGCTGGCTAGAATCTCTTCCAGCAGATGATCCAGATCGGCAGTTGCAATGCGCAGCGGCAGGTCGACCAATTTGGCCTGCAGCCGATTGTACTCGCTCACTACCACACGTCCCAAACCGATCAGTGGTGCTTGAGCTACTTCACAAGGCTGTTGATCGTCGTCGGTCGTTGTGCTCCACGAGTCACGATGGCCAGCGAGGCGTTTCCAATCTGGCTCACGTTTTCCCAAGCTTGAACCAAGTGCAGCGGTGCCAATGTGGTAAGCGTTGCACTGGCTCGCAGATTATCGCAGTGCAGTTGACCTGCGGTGGGCGTATCCAAGCCCCACAGATAAACTACGCCCGCAATGCTGGTTGGGTTCTAGTCGATCCAGCAATTGCTCAAAATCGTGGCGGCTTTCGGGATCAACTTGATAGAAAGGCTGTACCGATGTCTGTGGTACTTGGGAACGGCTGCGGTACACTTCGACAACTTTATCGCCACGACCTCGCAGACGTTGAGCTAACTCGCGTCCAACCGGTCCTTCATCCATGAATACTAGCCAGCCAGACAAAGCTGATGTGTTGGCGATTACATCTGAGGATGAGTCAATCAGTGTCGATGTTTCACTGGAGGCTGAATTGATGGGTTGAACCTGCCAGCGGTAACTGTAGATCAGGTCTTCTGTGGTTTCAATGGTGGATGGACTGACGACCCGCTGGCTTTCGAAGCCTCGAATCGTCATTACCGCGTTGCCTTCAGGCGTGGTGATATCCAGGTCGCACCACATCTTCTTGGGCGTCTTGCGAAGAACGCGAGCATGCACAATCAATCGGGTTGGCAAGTGTTTCAGTGAGGCTGTCGAACCAGCAACGCTTGGAGCAAAAAGATTTGCTTCTCGGATCTCGGCAGGCAGATACAGCCCATCTAGAGCCGAATCAAAAAGAATGGTCGGCTGCGATCATCGCGTGGAAGCAGCTATCCAGCAGTGCCGGATGGAACAGATAGTTGTTAGTTTCGACGTCGCCATGCAGGGACACTTCGACAATCGCTTCGCCGGGCCGTTGCGATCCACTGGTGATGCCCTGGAAGGCCGGGCCGTACTGCAGACCTAACTTAGCGCAGTAGTCGTACAATCTCTGTTTGGAAAATTGATTGCTGCATCGCGACTTGGCTGACTGAATTCGTTGAAGCTGAGCCTTAGTATCCGAGGCTTCCTGCGGCACACTACTGACGTTGACCGTTGACAGTGGACTCCAGCGAGAATCTCCCGAACTAGAGGGTTTGCAATTGCGGAATGACAAACTCAACTGGCGACGGTCCTTGTTCCAGCGTGTCTCAATCCATTGAGGCTGATCATCGGAGAGCAGGCAAGGATTGTGGAGTCGCAATCGTTCGAGCCGCAATTGTGTAGGTTCGCCTTTTTCTCGGCCAAGTTGCCAGGCAGCCGCAAAAGCCGTTTCAAGCATGGCTGCTGCAGGATAAACAATGCTGCCGCGGACACGGTGATCGCTCAGATAATCGTGAATCTTCAGATCAACACGCTGTTGCCAGGTTACTTGCACCTGATCGGAGGCCTCGCCAACAGAGGATGGTCGATCTCCACTTTGCGGGACAACTGAGATTCTAGAGATTCATTCCAAAGTCGTTGGCACTGGAACGGATAGGTTGGCGTCGACAGTTTGCGAGTGGGGTTGATTATAGAAACCGCTCCAGTTGATATCGAATCCCAACGAGTAAAGAGTGCCTAAGGACTTAGAGATACACAACAGATCGCTTTGTTGGCGATTGAGCGAGGCGACGCTGCGAACGGTTTTTCCTTTGGCTTGGAAGCACTCGTTGATCGAGTAGGCCAATACCGGATGCGGACCAACTTCGACCGCAATCGCGTACCCCATGTCGGCCAGTGCATACATCGCATCCGCAAATAGAACGCTTTCTCGAACATTGTGCCACCAATACTCGGCACCAACTTGGGTACCATCGATCACTTTGCCAGTGACGGTTGAGATCAATGTAGTGTGCGTAGCCCGAGGACGAATGTGAGCCAACTGCACAGCAGTTCTTCACGCACTGGATCCATTTGTGGGCTGTGGAACGCGTACTCAACAGCTAGTCTGCGGCAGAAGATTATTCTGCGACTCGAGTCGCAGGGCAATCTGGTCGATCGCTGTAACGGCGCCAGAAATCGTCACGCTGGTTGGTCCGTTGATGGCTGCGATGGAAACTTGATCTTCTAGCCCTTGAATCCACTGCGGAACCTGATCCGGTGATAAACCGGCGGCAACCATCGCGCCCTGCGAGCTTGCCAGATCCATCGTGCGCCCACGATGGAAGGCAACGCAGCAGGCGTCTTCCCAGCTTAGCGCGCCCGATAGATAGGCTGCGGCTATTTCTCCAACGCTATGGCCAACTATTGCAGTGGGTTTCACTCCCCAGCTTTCCCAAAGCGCTGCTAGAGAAACTTGAATTGCGAAAATGCTGGGTTGAGCGATCGAGGTTTGTTGCATACGAGACTGTGATTCAGAGCGTTCAAGCTCTTCGATCAGCGACCAATCGCCATACTTGGAGAACTCGGCATCGCAACGCTTAATCACCGAGCGGAACGCTGGTGAGTACTTGAGCAAGCCTCGGCCCATCGCCCACCACTGCGGTCCTTGTCCGGAGCAGACAAAGGCTACTCCCTTGGCAAGTTGATCTGCAGTCATGTCATGATTCAGTTCGGCAATAGAACTCTTCGCTACCGTATTCAGTTGATCGATCATCGCAGCATGATCGCTGGCACAAACAGACGCTCGGACATCGAAGTGAGTGCGACGATGTGCACAGTAGCCAGCGATCTCAGCTAGGTGGAAGTTGTTACCGGGGCCGGCCAGCCATTGCGCTAATTGCTCCGCTGTATGTTGCAAGGCGGTTTGGTTGCGGGCTGATATTGGCAGCAGTACTGGTACGGCGGAGTTGTTGTCGTTGCCGGCAGTTGTGGCCACAGGACTGTTCACTGTAGTTGGCTTGCGTGAAGGCACTTTAGAGTGCACCTGTCCGGCAGGCTCGGGAGCTTGTTCGACGATGACGTGAGCGTTTGCACCACCGTAACCAAAGCCGTTGATGCCGGCCAGTCGCGCGATAGGCGATTCCCACGAAACGGTCTGTGTAGGCACTCGCAGTCCCAAGCTTTCGAAGTTGATGGCCGGGTTGGCTTTTTGGAAGTGTAAGTTCTGTGGAATCTTGCGATGGTGGAGTGACAGGGCAACCTTCAATAAACTGGCCATGCCCGCCCCGGCTTCCAAGTGACCGATGTTTGTCTTCACCGAGCCTACCCAGCAGCGATCGTCACCCGAGCGACCTTGACCTATTACGCTGCCAATCGCATGGGCTTCGATGGGATCACCCACCGGAGTACCTGTACCGTGAGCTTCGACATACTGAATATCGCGTGGAGCGATCGAAGCTTTATCGCAAGCAGCTTGGATGAGCGATGCTTGAGCTTCTTGGCTAGGCACTGTCATTCCAGGAGTTCGACCGTCTTGGTTGAGTGCTGTCGCGCGGATCACGGCGTAGATAGGATCTTTGTCTCGCAGTGCGGCACTTAGCGGCTTCAGCATGACGACAGCGGCCCCTTCACTGCGCACATATCCGTTGGCCCGTGCATCAAACGTCTTGCAGCGACCATCGGGAGACATCACACCCAACTGGCTGAAGGCGACATAAAAGTCTGGCAGGATCAGTGCATTGACACCACCGGCCAACGCCATCGCAGCTTCGCCTCGCCAAATGCTCTCGCAAGCCATGTGCACGGCGACCAGCGATGAAGAACAGGCTGTGTCGACCGCCACGCTTGGACCTCGCAAGTCGAAGCAGTAGGAAATGCGGTTAGCCGCGATACTGCTCGATCCGCCGGTATTGCTGTAGGCGTCAATCACTCCGCGATCTTGGTAGCTAAGGCCAGCGACGGCATAGTCAAAGCTAGAGATTCCCACAAACACCGAAACGGGCTGACCGGCAATTCGATTGAGTGGCTGACCAGCATCTTCCAACGCTCGGAAGGCCGAGTCCAACAGCATGCGTTGCTGAGGGTCCATGCTGGCTGCTTCGCGCGGAGAGATTCCGAACAACTGTGGATCAAACTGATCGATATTGGTGACGTACCCGCCCCACTTACTTTGCGTTTTGCCTGGTAGAGTCTTTCCAGGCACGTAGAACTTTTGCAAGTTCCAGCGATCGGCGGGAGTTTCCATAATCGCATCGCGACCGCTCTCCAGCATGTTCCAATAGGTGCCCCAATCATCGCAACCGCCTGGTAAGCGACATCCCAGTCCAATGATCGCAATAGGCTCTCCGCCGGTTGTACGAACCGCATCGGTACCTGATCGTTGTGTGGATGGAGTCGTCATGATTTTTCTCTCGTCGCCAGTATGTTAGTTCTCTCGAAACGCTTCAGTGGGCGATAACTGAGCGGCACGCCAGGCTGGAAGAAACGCTCCCAGCAATCCAATGACAATTGCCAAAACCAATCCTTGAATCAAAACGTATCCGTCTATCTGTGGGCTTAGAAGTCCGCGAGCTGCAGGTGCTTGACTAAGTGCCCAGGTGAGCAACTTGGCCATCGCAATACCAATCACGCTGGCAAGTAGAGCCAAGCTGCAAGACTCACCAAGGATCATTCCAACCACTCGGCGTCGCTTCCAACCAATGGCCCTTAGAATGCCTATTTCCTTGGTTCGTTCCATCACGCTGGTCAACATTGTGTTCCAAGTACCAATCGTGCCGATCATCAGCGCAATAGCCGAGGTCATCCAGGCCATGGCATGAGCCAACTGCATTCGCGTATCGGTCTCGACGTATTCGGAAGTGGTTAAGGCCAACAAGCGTTTATCGATCTGCTCGATAGATCGAATCGCATCCTGTGCCAGCACTGTTCGCTCCGTCAGTTTTCAAAACCACATTGATGTAGGTTACCTGTCCAGGACGATCCGTCAACTTTTGCAATTGCGCCAAAGGCAGGATCATCGAGCCATTTTCCCAAGTACTTGTACTCTTAAAGATGCCGGTCACCTTGTAGGGCTCTTCGAACAGATTGATCCGGTCACCCACTTTAGCTTGTAGCCGATCCGCTAAATGAACTCCCAACATCATCGATTTGAGTTCAGCAGCTGGCTCGGCTGCATCATTTGCAATTGCTGAATCTGCGGGTTGTGCGGGGGCAGTAAAGGTTGTATCCGCTTTCCCACCAATAAATTCAAAGGAATCTAGTAGCCAGCTTGCGGGTTCCAGTCCCATCGTTGGGATGCCGTAGATGCCTTGTTCTTCAAGTGGAAAGCGTATCCAGCATGACTCCAGCGGCTCGAGCCACTGTCGGTAGCTGGGCAATTTTTTTCAACATAAGCCGCGTCGACAGCACTGCTCAGGCGATCCGCTGTTCCTTGTCTGGAGACCACGATATCGACCTGGTGTGAGGCATAAACATCTGCAAAAGACCGCGTGAACCCCTTAGCTACCCCAAACAAGGCGACAACGGCCGTGATGGCGGTGGCTAGGGCCAGCAGAGTCAAGGCCGAACGCGCGGGGCGTCGAGCTAGATTCTTGTAAATGAGCTGGCTGAATCGCACGGGAATAGTCTTTCACGGACAAATACTCAAAGGCTAGCAAATTTCGCTTTTAGGCGGGCCAAGGGTACATAGCGAGAGTCATCGACCCGCCGGGACATACATCTAGAGGATCAGTAGTATTCCCCTCACGACCCCAACTGGCCAGTCGATTGACAGGCATTCCCACCCAACTTAGGCGAAATACGAAAGGCTTAAGAATCGCTCGGATGGTATCGTTCAGGCAGACTGGACGGTAAGCACCCGATCGAAAATCTCCCCAACCTTCTAATCGTAGGGCGTCGATAACTGTTACCGTGGATCAAAAGATTTTTTTAGGAAAGATCATTGAGCTGGCCTACGATACCGGCTCAGCGTCACTCTTCTTCATGTGGCGATGAACAAAGAAGTAGTAAAGCAATCCCAGAATGGCCAAGAAGCCCAACACCCAATAGGTAACCTTGTGCATCTCGCCTTTGGTGATGTGGCCACCGACGTTAATTCCAAGCCAGCACAACACAACGGTCCACAACGCCGAACCAAGAAGGGTGTAGATAGAATACTTCAAGAAGTTCATACGAACGATGCCAGCTGGAATACCGATCAAATGTCGAACAACGGGTAGTAGGCGAGCTGCAAAAATGCCAAAGCTTCCGTACGCCTCGGCCCATCGTTCGGCGCCTTCGATCTTCTTCTCACTGATCATGACGAACTTGCCAAACTTCATTACCAGTGGTCTGCCTGCCCAGCGCGATGCCCAGTACATGATTGACGCGCCGACCCATGATCCAATTGTGCTGGCCAGTACGATCAAGGCTTGTGCGGTCCAGCCGGTATAGTTGGTGCCAAAAAGCTGAAGTCCGTTCCCCGTCCACGCTTGATAGGCCGCCGGTGGCACAACAACTTCGCTTGGTACTGGCAACACTGTACTTTCAGCCGCCATCAGCAGAGCAACTGCAAAGAATCCCCACTGTTCCAAAACCTCGGAGTACCAGCGAGTTAACTGTTCAATCATGGTTGCTCAATCCAGTTGTGCTAACGGTAAAATCGTTAAAATAGACAATATCGAATCCACCTTTTCAGCGTCAACGCGATTAACAGCGTTTCGGCCGAATCCGACGGCTGAATTTTGGCTTATCTATCTTAGCTCCTAGAAAAATGTCGATTTTTCGACCAGACATGATTTCCGCTATGGATCGAATTTTTTCTAGGATCTCAACCCCAAGCCAGCTAGGAATGTTTCGCCTTGAACGACTACGTGAAGGCCGCAATTATTGGCGTCGTCGAAGGACTAACCGAGTTCCTACCGGTCAGTTCGACGGCTCACATTCGAATCTCTCAAGAGCTGCTAAGTCTTCCTCTGGAGGACAGCTACTGGAAGATGTTCGCGATAGTCATTCAGCTTGGCGCGATACTGTCGGTTCTGGTCTATTTTCGAAATCGCATCTTAGCCTTTCTGAGAAGCTTTCCGGGCTTTGGAAAGAAGGATAATCGCTGGCCATGGTTGGCTCATCCAATAACGTTAGTCCTACTAAGCTTTGTCATCACGGCTCTGCCTTGTTTCTTGATGGATGAGCTGATTGGTGAGAATCTGGAGAGCCTAAAGGTGATGGGAATCGCCCTGATTTTAGGCGGTCTCGCGATGTGGTTCATTGATCGCAAGTTCAGCCATCGAGCCACCACCGACAAGTTGGAGGCGATGACAATTCGACAGGCGATCGTAATTGGATGCACTCAGATTTTGGCTGCTACCTTTCCAGGAGTTAGCCGAAGTATGGCCACAATTGCCGGCGGGCAAGTGATGGGGCTGTCCCGGCCCGCAGCACTCGAGTTCAGTTTCTTTCTCTCGATTCCCGTCATGATCAGCGCAACGGGATTCAAAATGTTGAAGTTTGCGACTGGCGAAGAGAACACCATCAGCGGCCAGCAGTGGCAGTTGCTAGCGGTGGGTTTTGTAGTCAGTTTCTTGGTAGCCTGGGCGGTCATCGCTTGGTTCATGGCCTGGGGTGAACAAGCACGGCTTTGTACCATTCGCCGTCTACCGACTGCTGGCTGGTGCGGCCGTATTGTGGTGGCTGGCCTAAAGTGCCCCAGTTCAGCTAGACGGCTAGTCTTCACTGCCTGTCGAAAAACGCTTAGCCTCTTTTTCAATTTCTTTGAGGCTATTTGCAAACTGAACGTTTTCGGGAGAATCTTTACAGGCCTTCATCTGGTTTAGTTGTGCTTGCACCATCAGCTCCCGAGCCGCTACGGTATCGCCGGTGGAAAATTTGATTCTCGCACGCTCTCGCTGAATATCTGCCAACATCGCAATGTAGCCTGGGGACGGCGAGACCTTGATGAGCGAATCAATGGTTTTATTCGCAGAGGTGATCAGTTCATCTGCTAATTGGCTGTCTCCTTGCCGTCGACAGTACTCAGCTCGCATCCGTTGTCCGAGTACAAGTGCATAGAGATGTGTAGCAATTTTTGTTTTGCTGGTTACTTCTGCCAATCGCCTATTGGCTTCAATCAATCTCTCCTCGGCGATGGATAACTGCTGATTAGCAGAAAACAAGTTATGAGCTGACCAAATCAAAATTCGGCAATACGGCACGACCAAATTACCATCATCCGGCGATTTATCGATCACTGGTTTGGCAAGCTCAATAGCCTTCAGCGCGGTTTGTTCCGCAGCCTCAACATCGCCAGATTCCGAGATTAAGCTGACCAGTTGTGCTTTGAGGAAAAGTGAAATTACTTCGTCGTTTGGTTTTCTCTCTGAAGATTGGAGAATTTTGTCCAAGCAAGCATGAGCTTTCAACGCTGTCTGGATGGCGGGTTCTATTTTGCCCACATCTTCTAACAGACCAGCCTGCTCCATGAGGATTAGCAACTGGGTTCTAAGGTACTGAATGCTATTGGCATCTTGAGATAAATTCTCTTCGTTCAGCGAGGTAGCCTTTTCAAGGATACTTTGTGCCAAATTAAGTTTGCCTTGATTCTTTTGTAGCGCAGCAAAATCACGATAGGTTTCGGCAAGATAGTCGATTTGTTGAGGAGTACGACCTTTTTCCAACACGGACTCCTGTAGGTCGATTGAGCGAGCCAATCGATCCTCGGCTACTTCAAACTTTCTCCCCAGCTTTTGCAGGTTCGCGGAGATTCGTAGTATCTGGGCGAAGTTCTGGCTCATTTCCAGACTTGGAGTTGCTTGAAGGACCACTTTTTCGAACGAGGTAACAGCCGCTTCCGTCAGATCAGTGCGTAGTTTTCGGGTGGCGGGATTGGCTGCGAAAGCGGAATCGCTTAGCTTCTCTTCCGCATTTTTTAACATCACCATCGATAGCTGCTGAACAGTTTCCAGGTTTTCCGTAGCGATAGTGTTGGCTTGCAGTACTTCATCTCTGGCCGACTTGAGAGCAACATTCTGTTTCTGAGTGATATAGTTGAGCCCAACCAGGGCAATGATGGACGAGATCATGAGCGCGATTGAGGCCGCGACCAGCGAGCGATGACGCCGAGCGCGACGTATCACTCGTTCGATCAAGGGTTCGCGGTAAACGCTGACTGGTTCGCCGGCAAGCCAGCATTCCACATCTTCAATCATCTCTGCGATCGAACTATAGCGATCGTCAATGCTAGTCGCCATTGCTCGATTGCATATTGCGTTCAATGCACGCGGAACTTCCGGGTTTCGAGTCACGCAATCCGGAAATTCACCTGTGCGTACGCGTTGGAGAGTTTCTTCGCTCGATAGCCCAGAGAAGGGTGAGTCACCCGTCAGTAGACAGTAAAGAGTTGCTCCCAAGCTGTACACGTCCGAGTGTGCTCCCAGTTGATCGAGTCGCCCATTGGCTTGCTCGGGGCTCATGTAAGCCAGTGTACCAACAACCGCGCCCATGCGAGTTTCTGATGAAGAATCTCCAGACCTTGGAACGAAAGTAGGTTCATCAGTCATCACACCTTCTGGTTTACTCGCCCCTGCTTTGGCCAAACCCCAGTCAACAAGCAATGTTTCTCCAAACTTCCCAAGCATTATGTTGCTCGGCTTTACGTCGCGGTGAAGCACGCCACGACTGTGAGCATACGATAAGGCATTGCCAACATCTACTAATCGCTGGATAAACTTGCGAATGGCTAACTGAAACTCGCCTTTATGAATGGATTGTCGAAGCCTATACAGTCGATCAATTGCTTCCTTGAGGCTCTCTCCCCGAATTAGTCTCATTGCATAGAATGGGCCCGCTTCGGAAAAACCCAAACTGTAGACAGGAACGATACATGGGTGTTCCAATCGTCCCGTGATTTCAGCTTCTACCAGAAATCGATTACGACTTTCTGAGTTAGTCGCGTACTCTTTCTTGATCTGCTTGAGTGCAACTTCACGATGCAGTTGGGTGTCTTCAGCCACCGATATCGTACCTAAGCCACCTTGGGCATGCGGCCTAAGCAAACGATATCTATCGGTGTTCAATCGACCATGGTCGCTAAATGTTTCAGCGTCTTGAGTAGCCTGATCTTCATAGGGCGAGTTTTGTAGATGCAACTGCGATGTAATCGAACTAATTTCAACATCGTTGAGTGCGTTGAGCGATCGGGTCAGAGTTGAATTTCGAGGAAGCTTCGTAAGTGCTTGATGCGGAGCATTCCCATTTACACTCAAGTACTGTTCGACGAGACGCTGCAAAAAAATCTTCTGATTAGAATCGATCGCGCCCTGCGACATTAGCAGGTCTTCGAGCAGGTTCTGTTTGCTGAAGATCCAGGCTTGCATTGCAGCGATCAGTTGACCTTCAGTCAGTATTCCGGTTTGCAGTCCCAGAATACCAACTAGCAAATTTCGGTCGGCAGCAGCTTGGTTCATACAGTTACCGATAAGGAGAGACTAGAGTGATGGTGAGCTTTTCCATCTGCTGATCGGAAACCGAAGTCTCAAATCTAGCTCTGTTAATCGATCTCATCACCGACAACCGTTACTTCTGCTTCTTCTTCATGCTCTTCTTCTTTGGCGCAACCTTCTTCGCCGCCTTCTTCGATGAAATCTTTTTCGATTTTACTTTCGTCTGTACGACTTTCGGAGCAGCAGCTTTGGTAATCTTTGCAGCCTTCGAACCGGGTTTCTTTCTGCTGGTTATTGTCGGATCGACATCATCGATGATGATCTCGTCTTCGATAATCACCTCTCCCGAGGCATTGGTCAGCGTGATCGTAACGGGTATGACTTCATCTTGAACGGGAGCAGGAGCCAGAGTTCGAATCAACGACAATTGAAGTTTAGCATAGGGAAGTGTGACTCCATTGTTCTTGACAGTAGGCTGAATCACTTTTCCAGTTGCAAGTAGTGAACCGTCGCGACGTGCGACACTCAATGAGTCATCTTTTGCAACATTCCTTACTCTAACCCAAAGGAAGTTCTTGCCATTTGACTTTAGTCGAATTCTCTTACCTTCATAAATTGGTCGGGCCATCATTGGTTTCTCGCTTTGGGGGTGGAATAGTTTTCAATGGTCTGAAGACTTTTGATCCAAAGGATTGTACCCGAGTTGGAGCTCGAAAACATTAGGCCAAGATCGACGGAAGGCTTTGAGGAGCTTTGTATGCTGGTTTGAATGGTACCGTGTTTCAAGAACTGGCTAAAAATTTTCCGCGAATCGACGGGCTCTTTCGAGTCGACGAGCCGCACGCCTTCGTAGAGCCTCCCGTCTCGCTTTGGCTGGCTCGCCGTCTGAAATAAACTTCAATTTGGAAATAGCATCCAGCGTCTTCTTGCTCTTCCCAGAAACTAATGAGTGCATCAATGAGACTTCCGCAGGGCTGACTTCGATCCCTAGCCAGGTGTAGGCTTCCAAGACAATTTCCAGCAGTGGTGCCAAGTCCTTCACGGCAAATTGAAAGGATTCAATCATTGCAAGAACCAGCTTGGCTATATCCCAAGCGTGCAGTGGCGAGCGAGTCGCGACGGGAGCCAGCACTTCGGCAAATCGCTTGGGTATAGCCCATTGTCGATTCTGAAACTCGCTCAACACCTTCGCTAATAGCGGGATGTTTAGCCGATCATCGTCAACAATCTGAGACCAGGCTTCTATCGTCCACAGTCGATGGTTTTCAGCCCGCGCCAACGTGCACAACCAAAGCACTCGAGCTGATTCTTGGGTCAAGGGTCGTTCCGATTCGAGAAATGGCGTTAGATCATCAAAGTTATCAAAAACCGTTTTCTCGTGAGCAAAAAATATGTAGATACTTGTAATGCAGTGCCAATACCAATCCAATTGGCAAGGCCACATTGTCCGACTGTCGTATTTGAAGAACCTGCCTCGGAATATCTGTCCAGTCAGATAGCGTGTTAGAAAATAGTTGTCCGCGGCCGGAGCGACGTTGGCACCAAGCTGTATCACATTCGGCTGATAGACTAGCCCCGGTTCCAAATCGCCACCAATAAAATTCACGCGGTAACCCCGACCATCTTCAACCGTCTTCATTTCACTTGCGTACTGACAGTTCCACTTCGGTAGCTCACGTACGCTTGTGGCGGGTAAATTGATTAACTGTCCATCTTGACTGCGAGCGTGCTGAAAGGGTGCTGCTGAATATGGCGAGTCTTCAGAAAGTCTAGTATTCGGGCATCGACCTTTAATGGCGGCGACCCAAAGACGTTGTGAGCCTGTCATCATGTTTGGTTCTATCGCATCGCCCATCGCGAACCGAACGATAACTGAATATGTTCCACTTAAGCGTTGAGCTCGATCAACTAGTGAACTGTTTTGCCACAAAGTGGTACGACCATCAGGCGCCAATCGTAACAAAGCTAACTCAAGATCCGGCACTAGAATCGTGACCCCGTTCTTCTCGGCCGCCTCAAGTCGATCCAAGAAAATGGAAGGCTCCAGCCATCCGCCTACATGCGTGGCAATAGATAGACACTGATAAGATTTGCCTTGGCGCACGATCTCTTCTACCGCAACGTTACGATACTCAGCGATCTCTTCGATGCGTGCAAGGGATCTGCGATCAGGCTCTTCCGGACGATTCATTCCCAGCCACGCTCGGATCAACCACGCAAATGTTGGGTTCCACTCTGCGTTCAAGAATGGGTGCTTTGCATGAATGGACTGTTTGATGGCTGCAGTCTTCAAATCGAAATCGTTGTCGCTACCTCGCGGTAGTCTGCAGATGGCATCAAACAACATTTCTAGTTGATCTATCGAAACGACGTTCTCCATCGCCTCACCAATTCGCAACACTACCTCGTCCAGTGACTGCATTGGCACTAGTTTAGGCTGAATGCTTAGTATTGGCGCCTGCATCACCGGCCAGTCAACAGAGCCAATATGACGTTCGAGTCGAAGAGATTCTTGAACTTCGCGAAGCTTAAACGATTGAATCAAACATTCTGGAAGCTTTTCGATGTCACAATCGGCAAGCTCGACTCTTGATTCGTCTTCCTGCGACTGAGGAGTATTGGGGCTGCAATTGCTAGTCGTGGTAGAAACGACGGGACCGTCGACAGATGAATTCTCCATAGAACGCCAAAGACTGCTGGATTCTACGACGCGACGTAGCGTTTCGGATAAATACGGTACAGTGTGTCGAATTTGCTCTAGAGTTTGGTGGTCGTTGGCCGTTGTTTCGCTTACTATCGACTTCCAGGACAACTCGGAGATTTCGCGATTGGAGTGCATCAGTCCACTGCAAAGAGCCGTTAGAACATTTGATCGCCCAGCACCGTTTACCTGCGAGCGCAAAAGTCGTATGGCCTGCTTGGAGTGCCCAATTCCAGCCCTAGACAGAAGCCCTGCAATGGACGGTCCTACAACTTGGCAATCGAGGCGGTTTGCCACTGCCAATTGCTCAAGCAGATTAAGTACCGTTTCAAAGGCCAGCGGTTTAGCTTGATCTATTACGGCTGTAAGGTCACTTTGACATTCAGATAACTCTTCGATCGTGGGTACAAGATGCCTTAAAATTGTCTGGCAGCCACGCGTGTGGTTCTGGTTACTGACCTGATACATGCCATGCAATGAAGCTTGGATCCAAGCCAATCGATTCATTTTGCCCCAACCACTCAGGCAATCGATCATCTGACAGACCAAGCTCGCGCTGGTTGTAACGGACCAATTCTCGACACTCAGTATGCGATGCAACTGTTCGACGAATCCAGGAATCTGATCGATGTAATGTTTCCAGATGCCATGATCATCTCCCTGAAAGGCGGATTGGCCGATCAATCTGATAGTCTTGTCGTCCCATTCGTTTGGGATCAGACCTGCAATGGTAAGCTCCGCCCAAGTCACGAACTTGGGGATTGGATTGGACAACAGATTGCGGTGAATGGCGCTGCTAAGCCACTTAGCGGGACGCTCGCTAAGGATCTTCACCGATTCCTTGGGGAATTCGGCCATGCATTCATCCAGTGCATATAGCAATTCTTGCTTATTGCCGATTGCAATGTCGAGCAACTTAGTTGCGCGGCTACCTCGTTTCCAGTGTTCGGCTGTTTCAAAAGTGTAGACCGTTCCATATAGCTGATGCTCTTGGAGATACTGTTTACGCAATGAAGCTCGCTGAGCCTCCGAAACGCCGGTAAACAATCTAGCGATAACTCCTGGCCAGCCTTGCTCGGATGCTTCTACGATGGATTCTAGGCTGAGCGGCCGGGCTTCAGTTGGCTCAGGCTTTTCCTCTGTATTGGTGTTTTCCTTTTCTTCAGCACATACCGCATTCATCCATTGCAGAAACAAATCTCTGGTCTGTTGAATCTCCGATTTGACGGGGTTCACCTGGATTGTAAGCGAAGGTTCAGGCGGTGCTACCTCTCCGCTGGTCATTATCATTTGGTCGATGGGTTGTGGAGAGACTGTTAAGGCTGTCTGGTCTGCCGTCGATGGGGAAGTAGTTGTCGCCGGGGAGGAACCAGTTTCGTCGACGTAGCCCTTTCTGCGTTTTTCTCGAACAAGTTTGTCGTGATGATTCTTGGCATCTATCGACGATTCAAACGATTTGGTTTGCGTTTGCCCCTGAGTGCCCCTACGACCGAACCGAACTGTAACGGCAGTATCTTGAATGCTGATTTCCCAGAACTTGTCTGAGTCTTCGTCCTGGTACTTCAGCTTTAGTGTTTCCGGTTTACTTGCTTGGTTCATGAAGAGTCTTGCTTGCTAAAAGTCGAACTGCGAGCACATGTTTACACTGTCCGCGAGAACCTTGATACCGACTATACCAAGGGCAAGTGCATGAATCACCTTCGGGCGTTAGCTTCACAAAGTACAGGCAATGATCTCCCTGCACTTTGGCTTCTACCAGCCCTTTCTGGCAGTTACGCAGTTCCACTTGCTCGTTCTCCAGTATTCGATTGGCGTTTCGATACCTGGGCTGAAACCTTTCAATTTGCCAGTCCATAAATGGCAGTTGTCGTTGAAAGTAGTAACCGGAGGCTGCATCGAAACCAGCTAACCCGACAGTCGCGAGCGCAGCAAATACAGGCGTTACCTGACTCACTCGCAAACCAAGCTGCGAAGCCGCCTCGGCTGGATCAAGGTTCTCGCGAGTTGCCATCCAGTTGCGCACACGATCAAAATTCTCTTTCCAGTCAGATGCTGCAAGAAGCTCTGCAGCTTGACCTTCGCCGGAGAATCCGCGCTGCACTTCTGGACTGAGAATTATCCATAGCGCTCCTGCTTTGGTGTTCAATTGCCAAGCTGTCACATCGCTTTCGTCCTGGTCTCTCCACACATCGATTGAGTCAGAGAGCAGCAGCAAGGGCGTGATCAACTTCAGTCGTTCCAGGCCTGCAATGGCAATGGACTGGCTGCCGGGCTTGAACGATGGCCGAAGAGTGTGATTGATAAGTTCTAAATTCAACTTTCCATAGCCTGTTTTCGTGATCGACTGAAACAGCTTTGTCAGTACGATGGGTGGGATGGTCCAAAGATGTTGCAGCCTTGATTGATAGACCTGGACCTCTCCGAAGCCTCGCACCCAACGATCTGGCAATTGCACCTTTCGTTCAAAAACGCGCTTGTTGGCTGTGGCTAATTCGACGCCTTCCCGCGAGACAGTTAGCTGTGCATCTTCAAGTTGCCCAAGTCGAGCAAGTTGGCTTACCATCTGTGCATTAAAGTCGACGTTGGTTGTTCCCGAGATTTGGCTACATTCATTGAAAGCTCGCTCGTCCAAGTCGACTCGAGCATAAACACCACAACAGCCACTGAATGCCTCCCAACGCAAACACTGTTGTTGGCTCGTAACCACAGGATCACGCATCGGAGGCCGGTTCTGATGGAATTGCGACTGAGCTACCCTTTGCAATATCATTAGCATCTGCCCAACCAGACGTGGCTGCCAAAGCTTTGCCTGAAAGAATCGATCGCCTGTAGCAGGCTTGATAGAGCTTGCGCACGTAAGTCCACTGCCGTCAATGTACGACTCGAAGCGGTAGTCATAAAGCTGTTCGGTGGACGACAAGGACGAAGACATCGTAGAGCAAGTTTGAGGTACGAGTTTTCAATGCACTTGAAGAAGTATACCAGAATAGGAAACAGGGTAAGATGTACTTCTTGAAGGAATAAGGTTGTAGCCCTGCCGGGTCGCGCGTAACAAACTTCGCATTACCAATCGGAAACGAAACAGGTCTGACGATTCAGGCTCATCAGCGAAGTCAAGGCTAGTCGGTAGTGAACTCTATCATCCAGGTTAGGTAGGCGCAAATACTCTTGATCATGCGAAACATCATGAACGTAGGACTACAGACTTTGGACCGAAACGATGAAGCGGCTAGGGACTTCAACAAGGTAGTGGAACTGGGGCAAAAATGAAAAATCTTAGCATCGAAGCTGTTCTTTCGCTGGTCGCAATCGTTGCTTGTTTCCCCGATGGTCCATTCAAAATCACATCAAAGCGATTAGATGATCGTGTAGACGTGAAGGTCAAAGATGATAAAGCAACGTTCGTTATCCGCAGTCCTTTAGGAATCAGCAATGCAACCATAGAGCGAACCACAGAGAATTGGCCGAAGATGATTGTGATGCAATTGCGATTGAAGGGATTGGAGAGCTTGAAGGTATCGACGGACAAACTCAAACTCGAAGCGTCCGTATCGAGTCACGATGGCAGTGTGCGGCTTTGGAAAGACGGCAAAGAAGAATCTCCGCTGGACTCCAAGAGTCCTTACTGGATGGAGATCAAAGTTCTGGACAACAATGGTGAGCCGACCAAGACCATTCCCCTCAAGGATGGTATGTTCGAGATGCAGTTGCCCAAGAAGTTCTTCGAGGACAATCCGAAGTCGTTCAATATGCAGTGGGTAGATTTTTATCGGAATTAAGTCATCGAAAGTCTACTGTGTCGTCGCCTCATATTGCCCTCGGCTTCAATCAGTAACTCATCCTTGGTTCATCACTCCTTGCAGTGGGTTCCCCAAGAACCAGTACGCCGCTGTCCCGACGATTGCAACGTGCAGCATAACTACGAACCAGAAGGTGATCAGGAACGAGAGTTTCTTCGTCTTATGCCGAAAGTGTCGCTGCCCCAACAACGCACCCGGCCAGCCACCCAACAACGCCAGGATGTGCAAGGTCTGTTCCGGCACTCGGCGACTTCCATTGGCAGCACTTCGCTTATCCCAGCCGTAAGCAACAAAGCAGACGAGGCTCATCACAAGGACGATGCCCAGATAAATGGCAATAGCGTTCATCATGTGGCTGGCTGCCAAGGTTACGGACATAGCCTCGGCTCGTTCGTTTTAGGTTGATTTGACGCAAGACTCTGCTACAGATTTAGCACCCGGACTTCTTGATCTGATAAGGAGAAACGAAACCATTCCGTGGCTCGTAATCAGACCTTATCAGATCAACCTGGCAACATTTCCTCTCGCTTTTGCTGCTGGTGAGAGACTCGAAATCGCCGCAAGTCCAAAGAAAAAAGACCGCTTACGAAATTTTCGCAAGCGGTCTGTTGATGGAGGCGGGGGGAATCGAACCCCCGTCCCGTGACATTTCCATGAAAGCTTCTACGTGTGTAGTCAATTGTTTGGTTCTCGCTGCCAGCAACGCCTATTGACAAGGCTTTGCGTGCAGCCAGCGGGGAGCTTTTTTAATTCTCGACGTGCCCTGCGCGGTCAAGAACGATCCGGAATTGCGACTGGCAGTCGGACGTCTCCGGCGGACATCCTCAGCCAGGGTAGCCTTATTTAGGCTGCCATTGCTAGATTTGCATCTGCAACTAAGTTTTTAGTCAGCTTTTTACGTGGCTAACTGACTAACCACGACACGCCACCCTCACTTCTAGCTATCCGGTCGAATCCAATCGCCCCCTAGTGTGATGTGCCAAGCCTTGTAATTGTCTTTGAATCTAAGCTTCGGACAAGGTCCCGCTGCCAATTTTAAGCAAACTCGGCTGCGTCGTTGGCTGTTATACTGATTGATCTTGCGTAACGGCGCGAGCCATGACGGTTTCCTGCGTCGCGGCGCGAGTGCCCTGGATTGGGTGAGTTGCCTCACGAATTGCCAGCCCGCAAGACAGGTTGTTGAAGCGATTTGGCAAACTGGAAGCATACCCCACGTGGAATTGGCAAGCTGGAAGCATGCCGCGCGAAAAATCCCTCCTTTCACCACATTATCCGCCTTATGCGTCGAGCCATCCTTGTGAAACTGCTGCTTGTTCCATGCTTGATCCTCAGTATTGCCAGCGCTTGGTCTGCCAACTTTTGGACTTCGATTGCACTAGGTCAGCAGCCCGACACACCTGACAAGGACTACTCGGCCGAGCTTCCTCGCATCGCACCACTTTCTCCTGAAGATTCGGCTAAACAATTTGATGTCGTGGACGGGTTCGACATAAAGCTGGTCGCGGCCGAGCCCCTCGTGTTTGACCCAGTGGCGTTTGCTTTCGACACCCAAGGTCAACTCTGGGTAGTCGAAATGTGTGACTACAGCGAGCAGGACAAAGAGCGACTCGGTCGAGTTGTCGTACTGCGCGACGAGAACCACGACGGCGTCATGGACTCCCGCAAACTGTTCGTCGACGGTCTAAGCTGGCCGACAGCGCTATGGCCCTGGCTGGATGGAGTTATCGTCGCCGACGCACCCAACCTGACTTTTCATCGCGATATGGATGGCGATCTGAAAGCTGATAAGTCCGAATCTTGGTTCGTTGGCTTTGGCCGCACCAATGTTCAAGGGCTAATCAACAGTTTTCGATGGGGCATCGATGGCTGGATTCACGGAGCCACCAGCAGTTCAGGCGCGGAACTTCAAGCTGCCGACGGAACGAAGGTCGCTCTCGGACGACGCGATTTTGCCATCGATCCCATCTCCCATGTTTTGCGACCCGAATCGGGCGGTGGCCAACACGGCATGTACTTCAATCGCTGGGGCGACAAGTTCGTCACCAGCAACTCCGATCACCTTCAACAAATCGTCGACATCGAATCTTGGCTAACCAATCAAAGTTCCGCTGTGACAATGCCCTCAGTGCGCAAGAGTATCGCAGAGGATGGCCCGCAAGCTGAAGTCTATCGCGTTAGCGCGGTCGAGCCATGGCGAATTGTTCGCACTCGCCTGCGCATGAGCGGCGTGGCTCCAGGAGTCGTCGAAGGCGGCGGTCGCGCAGCAGGCTATTTTACAGGTGCAACAGGAACGTGCATCATGGACGTTCAGCGAGGCTTTGGCCTGCCTGGCGAAGCCCATGATACCGCTATTGTCTGCGATGTGGGCAGCAATTTGGTACACCGCAAACGAGTCATTGATCAAGGCTTCTTCTTTACCGCCCAGCGCCTCGATAATCAAACGGAACTGCTACGTTCCAAGGACATTTGGTTCCGCCCCGTGCAAATCGGTGAAGGTCCTGATGGCGCGCTCTATATTGCAGACATGTATCGCGAAGTGATCGAACATCCAGCCAGTCTGCCTCCGATGATCAAAAAGCACCTTGATCTGACAAGTGGTCGCGACAAAGGTCGCATCTGGCGTTTGGCTCGCAAAGAGAATGCACTCCAGGGCTTGGCCGATCTCACGAAAGCTCCCGATGCCGATCTGATCGCGCTGCTCGGTTCGGACATCGCTCATGAACGCATGCGGGCCAGTCAAGCGATTGTCGAGCGTCATGCGCTTGGCAAGCTTGAAGCTGTCTCAGTGAACAAACTTGAATCCGCCGCACTCACTGCGGTAGCCCCCGAAGCTCGCATGCTCAGCCTGCATCTGCTGCATCGGCTTGGAAAGCTGAACGAAGTCACTGCCGCTAAGTCGCTGAACGATAAACATACTCGAGTTCAAGCTCATGCTATCGATCTAGCCGGTCAAAGCGGTTTCAGTTCGAAGCTGGCGGATTCGCTTGTATCTATCGCTCAATCGACCAACGACAACCGCGTTCAGTTTGCGCTGGCCAAAGTCTCTTCCCAGCTTCCGGCAGCCGCACGCGACTCATTACTTGGTTGGCTGCTCGTCAAAGATAGCGATCCACTAGTGCGCGCCATTGTAGCGACAGCTGCAGGCAAGGATTCGTGGAAGCTGCTTTCTGCGGAGAACGCCAAGCAGCTTAGCGACGATAACTATTCGCAGTGGCTGGTTTTGTGGTTGCCTATCTGGACGGAGCAAATTGGCAAAGACTCGCAGTTAGCCAGCTTTGTCACACAGTCCGTTGCATCTGGCAGCTCGCGCCAAGCTGCTTGGTTCAGCGCTTTAGCTAGATTGGCTTCGCCCGCTCAAGTTGCTCAACTGCTCCTAGCCGCCAACGCGCAATCAACGGTCGACAAAGTTGTTATCGAGCGTTTAAAACAATCACCATCGGTGGAACTGGTTCGCTGGTTGCGGTTGGTGTCACCGGACGAGCAAAAAAAATGGCTCGGTCGTCTGCTGAATCGCACCATGCCCGAAGCGATCCAAGCCGCGTGTATTGATTCGCTCAGTTGGTCGAATCATCCCGAGCTTACCGGCGCGTTGATCGCAAGTTTCAAGAGCCTCACGCCATCGCTGCAGGCTCAGGCGCTTCGAGCCATGACCTTGCGGCAAGATCGTCAGCAACAATTGTTAGAAGCACTTAAGCAACAGAAGATCGCTCGCAGTCAGATCCCAGCCGACATTCGTCAATCGTTAACCGCCCAGAAAGATAAGGCCGTGGCCGAGCAGTTCAAGAGCCTGCTTAACCAAGCTTCTTCCGATCGCGTAGCTGTGTTGGAAAAGTACTTGCCAAGCGTCGAAAAAATTGCCGCCGATGCAGATGCTGCCCAACGCGGCAAAGAGGTCTTCACGAAAGTCTGCGCACAATGCCACAAGCTCGGCGATATTGGTAACGACGTCGGACCGCCTCTCAAACAACTCGGCGACAAGAGTCCTTCGCAACTGCTCGAATCGATCTTAGATCCTAGCCGCGAAGTTGATCCAAAGTATATGGGCTACACTTTCCTGCTTGAAGATGGAACCGTGTTGACGGGGATCATCATCCAGGAGAGTGGCTCGCAGATTGTTATTGGCGAAGCTGGCGGCAAACAAACAACGCTTGACCGAAGTGCTATCGAGGAATTAAAGAGTTCAGGGCTTTCCTTGATGCCCAATGGAATCGAAGAGCATATCAGTCCCGCTCAAATGGCTGATTTGATTCAGTTCCTGAAAGCACCTCGATCGTAGTGGCTTGTAGTGTTGTAGCTAGTCTCCGACGCTGAAGAGGTTGCGAGTATTTTTGCAGTCTCGCGACGTTGCGATAGCTCGCGTTGGGAGGCGAGTTGGGCCAGCGGGCTCAGAAGTGACTCAAGACCGCGCTAGCGGCCTCGTGTGGTGAGAGAAAACGCGGGTGCGTTACTGGCGAATGCGGTGATCTTCGATTTGATCTTTGTTTCTTGCCTATCGCCAGTGTTCAGCGTCAGCGTCTTATACTACCTTGAATCGATCTCGTTGAGGAGTATTGCTGATGTATTTCGTCTTCTGCCTTGTTGCACTCGCCGTTTTGCAAGTCGCTGAACCGCCCAAAGTCAGCGGATCTCAAGTTGAGCCGCAGAAACGTAATTCGCCGAATGATTGGATCGCGTTCCACTCACGTGAAAATGGCAACGATGGACCGCAACTCAATGTTGAGTTCGACGACGGGACTACGAAGGCTTTTCCTGCCCTAGCCGATGCAACGATCATTGGCTATCTGGCCAATGGTAGTTACGGTAGCATGCCGCGCGTTACGATCAGCCTCGCCGATACCAATCGTATCTTGTTTCGGTTCCCGGCAATGCAAGGAAGAGTACGCAAAGCCGATTTATCACTTAAGCTCCTGCCAATAGGTTCACCTGGCCAGTCCAAAATGCTTCCAATTGAACCTTTCGACATCGCCATCTACGAGTTGAGTGCTGAGTGGAATGAATCGAAAGTGACTTGGGATAATCAACCAGCGATGAACACGCAAGTAAAGGTTCTTGGCATTGTCGATCCGCGTAAGAACGCAGTCCATCTCGACGTCACCGAACTAGCTCAACGACTTGCCGATCCAAGCGCTAAGAATCATGGCTGGATATTGAAGGTTGCAAAACAGTTGCAGCCAAGCACACTTCCTCCAGAATCCCTCCCTCCTGGCTCCGGCAATAAACTGGAACAGGAGGTTCTAGATCTTATTCCCTGGGCAAAGTCCGTTGATGAAGCCTTTCGAAAGGCAACCGAGGAAAACAAACTCGTCCTGGCTGTAGTGCGAGCTGACTACGGCAGCAAACAGATATCGAACTTCAACGAGCAGATGCTAATCCTGAGCGCGCTATCCGAACCAGATGTTCGTAGACGAATTCTCAGTCGGTTTATTCCAGTGCGAGTTGGCTATAACCCGATGAACTTTCTTCGTAGCGTCACGATCGAGCCTCGTGGAGAATTTGCAAAGCTTGGAATTACAACGCAGCAAGTGAAAGCACCGGCGATGGTGATTTTCGAAGCTGACCGAAAGTTATTGGCGGTACAACAATCGATCGGCACGTTCGATCGGGACTTGACTCTACGGTTTCTAGATCAAGCTTCCAACAACGCCGCGAAGGTTGGCTCACTTCCCAATGATCCTTGGAAGCTGCTGGAAGCAGGTTATTTGGCTGAGGCAGAATCGGCTTTCACCCAAATGACAACTCTGACTGGAAAGCTGGGGCTCGCCAAAGTCGCTTCGTTGCGAGGCGAGCATCAAGCTGCACTTGAATTGGCTCGACCTCTGGCTAATACCGATGGTGAGCATCGCTATGAATCAAGCTACATCGCTGGACTTTCGCTTACGCGGTTGGGCAAGTTTGCCGAAGCTGAGTCATACTTGAAAGTAGCCATGGAGTCGAAAGCCGAGATCGCTTCCGACGCGGCATATCTGCTGGGCTGTCTGATCGCCAAGAATAACGCTGAAAAGGCAGTTGAGTTTTGGGAGTCCATCAGCGGCAAATACCCGCGCAGTGTAGCCGACACTCGAGCAAGGGCTCGTCGAGCTTGGCCAATAGCGATGGACCAATACGAGTCACTGCTAAGTTTTGAGATACCGGAGACGATAAACTCTTCTGAGCGAGACCATCGAAATGATGCCGAGCGTGCCGTCCAACGCGGCGTGGAATTCTTATTGCGGAGTCAGCAGGCCAACGGCTCGTGGTCAACGACGACTCAAGCAGAAACGTATCGCGTGGCCATCACATCACTTGCCGCTCGATCGCTCCACAAATGGGCCGCGCATCTCGAACCGCCTTATGCAGAAAATGCTCGCGCTGCCAGCGAACGTGCGACGCATTGGCTGAATCAAGAGATCGGGAAAGTTAATCCAGCGCAGTTCAATTCATTCGGCGCGGCTTACTTGTTGGACTACTTCATCGACCTTGAGGAATCGAAAGCGGCAGTGAAAGGAGACGTGCAAGGAGCCATCCGCTTGTTATTGGCAGGCCAGCTTCCCAACGGTTCATGGAGTTACGATTTAAATTTCGGCAAGAACTGGCGCGGTGGGATTGGCGGTTGGCCAGCGACCGATCGCGGCCGAGCGCACAGTGTGAACACAGGACAGGCTCTGCTCGCGCTTGCATCTGCCCAGCGGAATGGATTCGACGTCGATAAGCTGCTACTTAAGAAAGGAATCGAAGCGATGTTAGCGATGCGCGAAGCTCCTGCCGTCTTCACCTACACTTATCCTGTGCCCAAGAGCTTCCATCAAAAGCCCGAGTACTCGATTGGCCGAGCTCCGCTGTGCGAACTTGCCTTGCGCAAACTGGACGCAAACGAAAGTTCCGATCTAGAACTCGCCATTCGTCTCTTCATGACGCATCGCCAAGAACTTAGGACGCCAGTCAAGCTGACTGAAGGCTGGGTATCCAAAGTCGCCTCATCTAGTTACTTCTACTTCTACGCTTACGATAATGCCGCTCGAGCCATTTCCGACTCTGGCACGGATCGAAGCCGATTGACTGAGCTAAGTCGCGATATTTTGCAAGTGGTCGAGATGGATGGAAGCTGGGTGGACTTCGAAGCGATCGGAAAAAACTATGGCACTGCTATGGCTTTACATGTACTCTATTTAGCAAGGTAATTTATTCGTACTGGCTCGTACTGGCTCAAGCTAGTTAATAGAGGATACGCTATAGGGAAGTGCGCTACAAAACACAAATCGACCATAGAGCCTATCCTTACAAGCTAAAGATCTAACAATACGCGAAAAACTCAACCCAAGGAGTTGTCTTAATAATGCTTACACGTGTTCCAACCTTCGCTGTTCTATTTCTCCAGCTCACAACACTTGTAGACTTTTGTCATGCGGATATTGAGGTTGAGTTTCCTGCTGAATCGGTCGGAAGCCTTGACTGGGCTTCGCCTGAGAAAATCCGCTTCGGTACTGACTCTTCCATCGATCGGTATGTTCCTGAATGGGAGTTCCTTGCAGATGCAACCGGCAAAGTTCAACTGCCCAAGGGCAGGTTGATACGACTAACCATTCAGCGTTTACACAAGAATGGCCAGTCAGATCAAGATACCAGTTGGGTTCAGAAGATTCCCAAGGACGCGATTCACTCATTGACAATCCGTGCGCCACTGAAGGATCAGCAGTTTGCGGACTTTGCTAACTGGACCGCGTTGCAGGAAATGCAACTGTGGGACTGTGAAGTCACATCGGCTATCGCTCCCGAATTGGCCAAGCTGACTGAACTGAAGAGTCTTAGGTTCTCCCGGATGCCTTCGATTGACGATGAACTGATGACCGCTGTGGCAACGCTTCCCGAACTAAAGGTATTCTCTCTGTTTCGAGGGAAGGTCACTGATAAGGGAATGGCACATTTGTCGCGCAGCCGCAGTCTGATGTCCGTGCGAGTTAACAGGGCGGCAATCACCGACCAGGGAATCGCGTCCCTGGGAAGGCTTCCCAAACTGCTGTCTTTGGACGTATACGCCGCAGAGTCTGATAGCCCGGAAAACTTCTCTGAGGTGGGCGAGCAAACCCAAGTTACCGATGTGGGCTTGGAGCACATCGGGGGCTGTCCCCAGTTGCAGTCGTTGAATATCCACGGCGCTAGCGTATCGTTGGCAGGTTTAAAGAGGTTGTTCCAGCGCTGCCCCGATCTGCGTTATCTGGCATTGAGCAGAAGTGCAGTTGATCTTGGTGCACTGGAAGCCGCAAGCGTTTTGTCACACTTAGAAACCATTCGAATTACTGGTACAGAACTGAATGACCAAGACGCTAAACAGTTGAGCCAGCTCAAGAACCTTCGCGATATTTCAGGCAGCTTTGTCATCAGCAACGAGGGTGTAGAACATCTAGCCTCTTTGCAGCATTTAGAATCTTTGACTTTGTCGGGCGAGGCCGATGATAAGTGCATGCCAGCAATTGCTAAACTGCGCAATCTCAAAGAGTTAAGCCTCCAGTTAACAGATATCACGGATGATGGCCTGGAGTCGCTCAAGGGTATGACAAAGCTGGAGGTTGTTGTACTAAATGGGCCAGGCTTTACCTCCCGATGTTTGCAGAAGGTGGCCACTTGGCCAAACCTGCACAGGCTTAGTTTGTGGAACTTAAGCCCACGGCAAGACGGGAAAGCAGAATGGAACGAGATATCCTTACTACCAGCTAAAGTGCGTTTCCTGGATCTTGCCTACTGTCCCCCAATCGGTGACCTGCAGTTACAGGCGATCGGATCACTTTTGAATCTTGAGTCTCTGTCGATTCAATCGAGAGAATTACAGGGCATTACAGACACCGGTACTAGCTATCTTGCTCAGGCATCAAAACTAAAGTCTCTCACGATTCGACCGTCTTACACGACCGACCAAGGCCTTTCGAGTCTGCAAGCGATAGAGTCCCTAGAGAGTTTGGATATCGGTTGTATGGCAACATCTGTCGGCTTAGAAAATTTAGGTCAACACAAGCGACTGAAAAGCCTAGTAATTAGCTCACCGGATCTTTCGAGGGCGGATGGAGTTGGCTTCCAATCGCGGCATCCCCATATTCGACAGTTTCGGCTTGAGGAGTGTCATTATTCGCGAGCCCAATCCGATGGCAAACCAGATTCGATTGCAGAGTCCATTCTGCGGAGCGGTTCGCTGACAAAGAGAAAGCAGTTGAATGCGCTCGAAGGAAAAGCCCCACCCCCGTTCAATGCCACAGCTTGGACACCAACCGCAGGCGAGGCGAGTCTTGAGAAGCTTCGAGGCAAGGTGGTCTTGATCGAGTTTTGGGGCACATGGTGCGATGCTTGCCTGAAAGACCTTCCACGCGTTCGCGAACTTTACACTAAGTACCGCGAGAAAGGCCTGGAGGTGATCACTATCCATTCCACCAGCGAGGCCGAGAACATGGCGGGGTACCTCGCGAAGAATCCGTTTCCCTGGATCAATGGCTGCGATGTCAACGAGCAAACTGCAAATGCGTTTGCCGTCGACTCCTGGCCATCGCGATATCTTATCGACAAACAAGGCAAGCTAAGAATTGCCAATCCGCTGGACGAGCAACTAGAAGAAGCCATCAAGTTGTTGATGGAAGAGTAGTACTTCTCGTTGATCGCTGGCAGCGAGAGCGACCGAACCCTTCCTAGCGAGGAATTTTGGCCTAGATGATCAAGGATCTTGTACAGATAGAAGATTTTGAAAAGCTGGATATCCGAGTTGGTCGAGTTGTGGATATTCAGTGCTTTCCTGAAGGTAGATACTCAACGCATATCTTGATGATCGATTTTGGCGAGGAATTGGGCATCAAGAAGTCGTTAGCAAAACTGGCACCTAACTACGATGGTCCCGAACTGTTGGGGGCGCTAGTTCTCGCCGTAGTCAACTTTCCCACTCGGCAGATTGGCCAGCACCTTTCGCAAGTTTTGACGCTCGGCGTGCCCGACAAGGATGGAAACGTCGTACTTCTCAGGCCAGATAACGATGTGGGGCTTGGCAGCAGAGTCTTTTAGCTAAGCATTAGCGTCTCAAGGCCGAGCAACCTGCATTACTGCTGACTCGACACTTGCCAAGTCGCGCTAGCGTTATCCAACCAGTTGGTCGCCACGTTACGACCTCAATCTGTGGTTTTTCGGCACGTTGGTGATCGCGCAAGCATTCCAACTTTCTGATCCAGAATTTACTTGACACGGATCGTTTACTTGTGTAAAACTACTCGAGTAAACGATAGGAGGTTTGCAATGACTGAAGCCAAAATGGGGCAAGTGCAACTGAAAATCATGCAGTTGCTATGGAAACTGGGCCGTGCCACAGCCAGAGAGTTGACGGATGAACTGAACAAGACAGAGAGCATTGCTCACAGCACTGTGCAGACGCTGTTGCGGCAGTTGGAGACCAAGGGGTCGGTGAATCACGAACAGGATGGTCGCACCTTCTACTTCTTCCCCGTAGTTAAAGAAGAGAAGGTCAAGAAGTCGGCTGCTCGAGAACTGATCGAAAATGTCTTCGAAGGCAGTGTGGGCGGCTTGGTCTCGTACTTGCTTGAGAATGAAAAGGTTTCGGCGGACGAGTTGGCTGAAATTCGCAAACTGTTGGATAAAAAACGTAAGGCACCGTGATCCTACAACTGTGCTGAACTCAATGGCAATTAGCAATCCGATCAAGAACTTTGCAGGTTGAGATAAACATGATCTTCGAACCGGAAACACTCTATCGAACAGTTGAGTTGCTTGCGACTTGGTGGGTACAGGCCTTGGCTTTGATCTTAATTGGCTTAGGTGCCGCGAGACTTGTTAGGCCCGCTTCGCAATCGATGGTTTACAGAGTCGTCATCGTGACTGTCTTGTTGTGCCCCATTTTCTCCCAAGTGTTGTCTTCACTGGGCATGCCATCGCTAAGGTTGCCAATACGCCCCGCAGAATCCAGCAATTCTTCTGCTAGCCTGATTGCAGGTCAATTGCGAGACCACAAAATAGAAGTCGATTCAGGCTTAGGCTCAAGCTTCGAGGCAACAAGAGATTCGGTAGTACCAGTCGGAGAGGCATTTGAATCTAGGGTCTCAAATTCGGGCTTACCAACTCAGGCTTCGCCGATCGCAGCTCGATCCGAAGTACCTGAAGATCCGTCCGAACCTTCGCAGTCGCCCGCGATGGGGTTCAGTCCAATAGCCCAGCAGCCCGTCAATTCCACAATGGCGTTTTTGATTTCGCTGCTCGTCGTTTGGACTTGCGGCACTTTCGTGATGTTAATGAAGTTTGTACTCGAGGTGCGGAGCAGTCGTTTACTGATACGTCAATCATCACCAGCGGAATCTGCCGCTGCGACAGAATGCAGTCGAGCAGCCAACCAATTGGGGATTGCTCGAGTTCCAAAGGTTCTCATCAATCCATTTCTTAGCAGTCCATGCCTAATAGGACATTGGCAACCTGTTGTATTATTGCCTGAGGATGTTTCTCGCGATTGTTATGATCAGGTGTTCTTGCACGAGCTGGCTCATTTGCGTCGCGGAGACTGGCTGTGGAATGCAATTGGACGAATCGCAATCGCAATGCTGTGGCCTCAGCCACTACTAATGTGGATGCATCGTCAAAGCCAGTTGGTGGCTGAAGAGGTTTGTGACGACTACGTTCTCGAGCATGGTTGCAGTCGCGAAGGCTACTTGCAGCAGTTGTTGGAAATCGCTGAACGATCCTTGCCGCAGCCCTTTGCAAGCAGCGTATCGATGGTCGGCTTTCGTAGCAAACTGGGAAAACGCGCAGCTAGGATACTTGATACCCAGCGGCGACTATCAACGAGAGTGGGAAGGTTGGTTGCATCGCTGGCCTTTATGATTGCATTTGCGGTAACAACGGCAGTAGCCTTAGTCGGCTTTGGTCGATCTGAGGTAGCAAACCAGTCGCAGGCGGAACGCACAACGGAGCCAGTCTCCAACGTTCAGCAATCGTCCGATGAAAATGCAACAACGAAGAACGAGAATCGGCCAGACGATTCGCCACAAACCTACTCCGGCAAGGTTCTCGACTTCAACGGAAATCCCGTTGGTGGGGCAACCGTGTTGGCACTAACCCACAGATTCGATCGATCCACCAATAGCTATGACCTGACAGACGTACTAGGCAAAGTTGAATCAGCCAGCGATGGCTCCTTTTCAATCACATTCACACCTAAGGCTGGAGACAATTCTCTTAGCTTTGAATCTATTCGTGCCGAAAAGGATGGATTCGGTCCCTATCAAGTTAGTTCTGAGAAGTTACAAGAGCTTGCAGGGCAGAAAAAATCCGAGATTGTTCTTCAGTTGTCGCGACTGAAACTAATATCCGGACGTGTGATCGATACCGAAGGCAATCCAGTCTCAGGTGTAAAGGTTAAGGTAGTCGAAGTAGTTTTGCCGGTCAGCAAGAAGTCGGTAGACGATTGGATAACGAATGCCAAACCAGAACTGCTATCATCGCGCGACAGAATTATGATGAGCAATGACGATCGAGTCAGGGGTACAGAGTTTCCAGGCCTAGGAACTTTGAACAGGTCCACAGAAGATGGAAAAACGGTAGAAACCAATGCTCAAGGTCAGTTCACGATTGAGGGGATCGGCGAAGACTCACTGGTACGTGTTGAATTGTCCGGCAAGGCAATCGCTCGACGTCAGGCGCTCGTGGTTGCTCGTGACATGAAGACAATTTTGGCATTCAACTATCGCGTCGACGACTATGATTACTCGCACTACGGAGCCTCGCCAACTTTGGTAGCAGGCTCAACACAGCCCATACGCGGTCTAGTCAAGGATGCGAAAACCGGTTCGCCGATTGCCAATGCCGAAGTTGTATTGGTTCGTATCGGAAAATCTGCATGGCCAAGAGTGCCAGTTCAAACCACCACTGATGCGCAAGGAAGCTTTGAACTATTGGGCGCTCCACTGGGAGGCCTGCACCGCGTGGAGGTTCGTCAAAGCTCGGATCAGCCCTATTTTGATACAGCTATCGATCTACCTGCTTCGGCTGACAGCACTCCTTTGAAGTGCGTCATTGAACTAACTCAGACAAAATGGATTCGTGGCCGCATTACCGATGAAGAGGGCAAGCCATTGATTGCCAAGATCAACTATTATCCTTATCGAAACAACAAGAATGCCGAACTGTACCAGAACTTTGAACAGCAAATTTCAGGTAGCGTACCCGATGATAATGTGAAATCTGACAGCCAAGGCAATTTTCGAATTAAGGCAATCTCTGGGCCAGGAGTCTTAGCGGCAACGATTGCAGAACACTCACTTCAGCCCACTTTTGTACCAGCTATTCAAGATGGCCTACTGGAACGAATTGGCGGCGAACAGATGCCAAAGCTCTTCAATTCTTGGTCGGCAAGTTACTTTGATGCAATGGTTGAAGTAGATCTTGCGTCCGATGTGACGGAACTCAAGCAAGACTTGGTTTTTAAGCGAGGATCGATAAGCAAACTTGTGGTTAAACACTCTAGTTCACTAGAGAGCATAGCCATACTGGGAACGACATTTCCGCCTCATTTTCATGAGCGTGTTTCGCTGAAAGATTCTGCGGTTGAAGTGGAGGGTATGTATCCAGGCGAGGCTCGTTTGGTAGTTGTAAGCACTACGGATCGACTGTGGGGAAAGTCACTCATCCTTCAAGGTGAGGTTCCCGCCATCGATGTTCAACTGCAACGCAATGCCGTGGTGACCGGACGCGTTGTTGATCAAGATTCAAATCCCGTCGCAAAGGTCCAAGTGAATGTGAGCCCGTTACAGGAACCCGCTCGCGATAATTGGGATCGCCAGATTTGGCATGCAACTACAGACTCCAATGGATTATTCAAAGTCTATCTACCAGTTGGTGTGAGTTACCGAATTTGGACTTATACCTCGAGTGGACCCAACTTCACGATCGCTGTCCGACCGGTCGAGGGTGGTAGTTACGATGTGGGCGATGTGCGAGATGGAAGCGACATATCAGAACAATCTACGGCTAAGTTAAAGCAGGTGACGTCGAACGTCGCTCAACCAAAAGCAGAAGTCGCAGTTCAGCCGATCAAAACAGAGTCGCGGCTGGCGGTCTCTGGTCAGGTTCAGGCGGAGAATGGCAAGCCGGCAATTGGAGCTTACGTCGCCGTGGTTGCAACCAAGTTGGATGGCCGCAGTTGGCGCTATTCAGAGACACTCTACGAAGGCAGAACGGACCAAGCAGGTCGTTATCAATTCGAGTTGGCCGATGTCAACTCTCGAACACACACCAACGCTCAACTGATCTGTCGCAGCGACTCTTCCGCAATTGCCTGGCGAAAAATGGACTTGGAGCAACAGCAATTGTCCCTTGGCATCATCCAGCTTGGGACAGCTCAGAAGTTAAAGCTTCGTCTGGTAGATCTAGAAGGTAATCCCGCTAAGAAACTGGCGATCAACCTACATGGAATTATCGCTCGCGAGAATAAAGTCGAACAGACGGATTCAATAGGTTTCAACGATTTGAAAAACGGACCGCAAGCTTGGATAGCTCCCTTGCAAACAGATGATGCCGGTGAGGTAGTTTTAGCTCATATACCTCAGCAATATGGCGTGTATCTGAAGATTGAAAACAGCGATCAGTTTGCCACTCAAGAAATACTGCTCAACACCGGTCTCCCAGAAGAGCGTGGCGAGAATGATGGAACGTATCGAAGCATTATAAAAAATGTTCCAGACGGTCAAGCAGCGACTATTCCCTTGGCACCGGCCAGAATTTTTGAAGGCACGGTCATGCTTGGCAAGACTGGCCGTCCAGCCGCAAACGCGAAAGTAGAAATGTGGGCCAGTCAACAAGAAGTTGCAGGCTCAATGATCTCAGTGTCGACAACAACTGATGCCAACGGTTGGTTCCGAATTAATCCTTTTGACGGTGTACGCTTTGGTTTAATTGTTCATCCTCCGCAAGGAGAACCATTCAAGGTAATCGAGCAGCGAGACATTCGTTGGAAGGACGCAGAAACCGCTAAGGCACTTCGGGTCGAGCTTCCGGCGGGCGTTCTGGCCAAGGGCAAAATATTGGATGCGGGTACTGGCGAGCCAATTGAGAATGCCAGTGTTCAGTACATGCCGATGCTGACAAATTCCAAACTGAACGAAAATGTAATAACTGGATGGCAAGGAATGCGCAAAACAAACTCCAAGGGCGAATTTGAAATCATCGTTGCCGAGGGCGAGGGCTGGCTAATCGTTCATGCGAGCGATTCCAAGTATGTAATCCATCAAGAGTCTAACCGCAAGTTACAGTTAGGTAAGTCAGGTGGCGAGCGAGTGTATGCGCATGCATTTGTGAAGATCCAACCCACTGAAGTCGGCGCCTACTCAGTTCCTGAGGTTCGACTGTCCGAGGGTAAAGCCATTTCGATCGAAGTAACGGACCCAGACGGAAAGCCTGTTAAAGAAGCGATTGCCTTGTCTCAGATCTTTGTGTCTGAATACAGCGGAGGAATCTGGCGCGGCCAAGTTCATGAAAAGGTGCGCAATGGGAAGATCGAAGTTCGTTGTCTAGCAGCGGGAGAGGTCTGCGATCTGTTCCTACTCGATCAGCAGCGAAAGCTGGGGGCAGTTTTAAAGTTGGATACCAATTCGTCTCAGCAGAAGGTTCAACTGCAACCATGTGGTTCGGTCGACTTTCGCATGCTGGATATGGAACAACAACCGGTGCAAGGAGGTTCTTTAGGGCTAAAGCTCGTGGTTGCACCGGGGCCGAACTTTTTCTCACCAGAAGAACGCATTTACAAGGAAAAAATGTCCGACGAGGACTTTATCGATAACATTGATACGATCAACAACTGGAACAAAACAACAGACGCCAGCGGCTATCTAAAAGTCGACGGATTGATTCCCGGTGCAACCTATCGCTACGTCGACCCCAATCGAAAAGTGCATGAGATTGTCGCTAAGTCGGGTGAAGTACTTCACTTAGGTGATGTGGCTAAGCCGTAAAACGCTGGCTTCAGTGGGTTCGTGGTTTGCTTGGCCGTCGCACCAGATTGGGCAGTGACGTGCGCATTTTTAGGCTCTGTTAGGAGTTTTCTCATGAGTAACCATTGGAAAGTCTATCAGCCATCGACTTCCTTGCCTTGGAGTGTTGACCGCGTCAGGCACTTACATCGTCGAGCCGGCTTGGGGGTTACTCTGGAAGAGCTAGACCGAGACCTTGGCGCGAGCCCCGAGATCAGCATTGATCGCGTGCTGAGTGGCAGTTCACGTAGTCAGTTCCATCGCGATGACTTCGAAGAGATGTCGCAGGTGTTGGCTGAGTCAGCCACTCGCAGCGATGATGAAGTTCGGTTGAAAGCTTGGTGGATCTTTCGTCTGCTTTGGACACCTGATCCATTGCAAGAACGGCTGACCTTGATGTGGCACAATCATTTCGCCACAAGTAATGCTAAGGTTGGCAACCTGCAGTTAATGCTTCGTCAGAACCAGATCTTTCGCCAATTCGCTCGTGACAAATTTCAACGATTGTTGCAAGCTGTACTGCTCGATCCGGCAATGTTGATTTGGCTGGACTCCAATTCAAATCGACAGGGACACCCCAACGAAAACTTGGCGCGAGAATTGATGGAGTTGTTCACGCTTGGAGTCGGGAACTACACCGAGCAAGACGTGAAGCAAGCAGCTCGAGCGCTCACCGGCTGGTCGGTCAAGGATTCTCAGGCAAGATTCCGTACTGAGCATTTCGATGCAGCAGACAAAACCGTTTTGAATGTGACTCAGTCATTCGACTCTGCCTCACTAGCCGACCATCTTGTCAGTCAACCTGCAACCGCGCGACGATTGGCTTGGCGATTGTGCGATACCTTTATGGGAGAAGGTGTTGTTAGTCAGCCAGCAATGAGCGAACTCGCTGAAGTCCTTGCGGCTAGCCACTTGGACATTGGCCGCGCTGTGGAGATCATTCTTAGATCAGAACTGTTCTTTTCAGAAGCTAATATCGCTAGTCGAATCACCAGCCCAATTGAATTCGTGACTGGAAATCTGCGGTCTTTAGAACTCCTGGATCGTCCACCCAGCACCATGGTACTGGCGCGTTGGTGTAGTCAGCTTGGGCAAGATCTTTTCCGACCTCCCAACGTCGGAGGCTGGTCGGGAGGTCGCAATTGGCTGAACGCCCGTACGATTGTTGGTCGAGCAAACTTTGCTGCGGCCTTAGTTGCTGGAGAGTTGCACACGCCGATTGAGGCACCCGACTTTAAGCGATTTTGCAATAGACTTGCTAACTCAAAACTTATTTCCGCAAAGCCTGCTTCTGTCAGTCGTCTGCTCGGTCAACATCTGTTAAGCGTTGCATTAACAGCCGAGCAAGAGGCTCTTTTGTCCGATCAGCCCTCCGAGCTGATTGGTCAATTGCTGAGCTTACCACAGGCCTGCTTGTGTTAGCCCGTGATAGTAGCCCGTCATAGTGATTGGATGAATCGCAGTCAGAGAATCAAAACTTAAGTGAAGGGGTAGAGTTACCATGATCCATCGTCGCAAATTCATCAGCTCATCGGCGTTGATTTCACTTGCTCCTGTCGTGCCAAGTTTCTTGACTGGCTTAGCACAGGCAACGGAGAACTCTCGAGGCAGCGAACGCTTCCTAGTAGTGATTCAATTGGATGGCGGTAATGATGGGATCAACACCGTGGTTCCGCTAGCTGACGAAGGTTATCAACAACACCGCACTCAGTTGCGATTGCCGCCTTCCGAGGTGATCAAAATAAACAGCGATTTTGGACTACACGATCGTCTCCGAAGCATCAGTCAGCTCTTGGAACAAGATAGGCTTTCGATAGTACACGGCGTGGGCTACCCTAATCCGAATCGATCTCACTTCGAAAGCATGAAATTCTGGCATGTGGGCAGCAACCAGCAGGAGCAAGTAGAACAGGCCAACGGCTGGATTGGAGATTCCTTTGGAACTATGCCAGTGCGAACGGGCTCGCCCCATGCAGTGCACGTCGGTGAGGAATCGATGCCTTTGGCGCTCTGCGGGCGACGATGCATTGCCACAACCATTGCGAATCCGGCTGACATGAGACTTAGAGCATCGACCGTTGAACTGTCGGCACAGATGCAAGCCTCTGAAACAACATCTGTGAACCAGTTTGTAACCAAAGTTGTTACTCAGGCCTATACTGCATCGCGACAGATTTCGGAGTTAACTAAGCAGGACAGTTCGGTTCGCTATCCTGAAAGCCGATTAGCTGGTCGACTGAAGCTGATTAGCGACATGATCAAATCGGATCTGGGGGCTCAAGTCTACTACACTCTACAGCCCGGTTATGACACTCACGCAGGTCAATTAGGATCGCACGGAGATTTGTTGGGCGAGCTTTCGAGTTCACTCAAGGCCTTTATGGATGATCTTAGGCAGTCGGGTTTGGAAGATCAGGTTCTGGTCATGTGTTTCAGCGAGTTTGGGCGACGCGTGGCAGAGAACGATTCTTTGGGAACTGATCACGGTACTGCTGGACCGGTCTTCCTCGCGGGTACTCGGCTGGGGCAGCGCAGCTATGGCGTGATGCCATCGTTGACAGATTTGGACAACGGAGACCTGAAGTTCCACCTCGACTTCCGTCACCTCTACGCAAGCATACTCACCGACTGGCTTGGGTTACGATTACCAACTTGGCTAGAGGGCTATCGATTAGACAACTTATCGACAAACAAGGCAAGCTAAGAATTGCCAATCCGCTGGACGAGCAACTAGAAGAAGCCATCAAGTTGTTGATCAAGGAGTAGGGCTGTAGATGGTCATTGTTTGGAAAAGATAGCAGGAGTTGGAAAGCGTTCTTGCAAGTTCGCATCGTCGTTCAGATACTCCTCGCGCGGAACATCAACTTGCGGCCAGCGTGAGGGACGAACGCGGACGACACGACCAGGGCGGATACCTTCGATAATCAGGTCTGTCTCAAAACGGATTTGGATGCCGCTGCTGCCAAGAGGAATAGGCTCGTTGAGTTTATTGACTTCCAAAATGGTTCCTTTCGAAGCCATGTGAGCTGGACCGTAGGCACCGTGGGTATGTTTCAGCGTATTGGTAGCCGCATTCATCATGGCCGAAGAATTTGCTTGAAAATCAGCATACAGGGACGAGTCCATACCGCCAAACAAAGTTGCCGTTACTAGTGCGCTGCCAAACTTGCCATACTCTACAGCGTCGATCCAAGCGGGCATCCAGCGACCGCGGATAAAGGCTTTGTGGACTTCGGATTGGCTTTGGGCGGCCCGTTGCATTGCCGTATCATCCAGCCATATGTCGGAAACATGAAACCGAGTGAATACGCTGCTTGGTGTCGGTCGCCATGTAATGCCGATCTGTACGACAATGTCTTCGAGAAATTTCTTGCCTTCCGCAGGCCAAATGCCTTCGTTAATCAAGTCTTGGATAGCAAGGCATTCTCTGCCACGCCATATCCGAGTTGCGGCATCAAAGGTCAACGACTCCTCCATGGACTTTCCGTGGTCCCTGTCATTCCCCTGCCGACTGGCAACGATAATGCCCTCGGCATTGTTGATAGTGACTTCCTTAAGCCGCCATACTTTTCCTTCGCGCATGCAGTGGCTGGGCTCATCCTCAAGAAGTAGGACATGGTTCTCGGCAGGGAAAATGCCAGCACCACGATTGTGATTGGCGTCTTTAGTTTTGTTGTCAATCGGCAGAACGGGAACGGCAGATGTCCTGGGATCTGGTGGAAGAAAAGCCAGGACGTGCAGCACAGTACCTAAGGGGATGTCGCGGAGGTCTGCTGGAGCTCCGTGGTAGCGGACGATACCGTAGGGGAGCATTGCGATTGGATGTGGGTCGTTGCGAAAGAACATCCCAGAACCCTGCAAGCGGATGCTTGCACGGCGATTTGCATGATCCACGAAAACTAGCTCGCCGCGATAAGCGTGCGCTTTATCTGTGGGCGGGAACTTTCCCGGTTCGGGCCGGAAAGGCTCTGTTGATAGTGCTTTACTCTTCGTGTCTGGTTCTTCACTGAAGACATTAACATGAGTAAGAAGATAAGCGTTAAGAAAGAGTAGCCAGGAACAGTTCAGCAAGAGTTTTTTCATAATTCAACTGCCTTATTGCTGTCGCCAAACTGGTCAATCTGGACACCCATCCGCTGAGCCATCAGGAGCAGCAGGTTGCTCATATGCGCATTAGTGTTGACTGGTCGACTGCAGAGTTGGTAGTGCGCTGTAGTCAGAGCACCATCGGCACCCAACGAGTAGCCTTGGAAGCCTGCAGCCTGCCGATTGAAGTCTAAATGATTACCATGCCTTAGTCCGATGTCTGAACCGCCGGCAAGCACCAAAGGCAAATTGGCATTACCGTGGCTATGGCCGTACGACATGCCGCTTCCAAAGAGGGCCATTGTCGAGCCGATCATTGGATTGCCTTGGAGGTCTTTAGTTTCGGTGAGTCGAGTGAGGAAATGACTGAATTGTTCAATGGCAAAGGTGTCGTAGTTCGTCAGCTTTTCCATATAGCCGGGATCGCCCCCGTGATGACTGAGCTGATGTCGCGACTCTGTGATACCGATCTCTGGAATGGAGAAGGCATCTCCTTCGCCGCCCAAGCTGAATGTGGCTACGCGGGTAACATCCGTTTGAAAGGCGAGCACAATCAGGTCATAGACGGTCCTGAAGTATTCACCTGCATTGATGGCTGGTATGTCACGATTGACTCGTTTTCGATCAGCTTCGGTAAGGACGGGTAGCGGCGTATCTAGCCAAGCATCGGCTCTTCGCGTACGAATTTCAGCTTCACGGACTGAGCTGAGGTATTGTTCCATGCGTCCTTTGTCGGCGGCACCCATCGTCAGTTCAAGACGGCGGACTTCGGCGAGGTTAGCGTCAAGTACACTACCTTTGCGTCGTAATGCTCTTCGCTGCGACTCCAGGCCTCCTTGGGGTGCCTCGAACAAAGATGCAAAAATCTCATTGCAGCGACGCATGGCGGGCAAACGAACTCCATCGGCGGTCCAGCCAAGGGACTCTCCGGTCAATGCGATTTCCATCGATGGATAACGCGTGTGCCTTCCAGTAACTTCAGCCATTTTTTGATCTACCGAGATAGAGTTCCGATCATTCGGCCCCAGCTTGCCACCGGTTAGCCAAACTGAAATACAGTTATGGTGATGGCCAAGGGCTCCAGGATGATGCAGACCACTGATGGGCGTAATAATATTGCGGTGCTTTTCCAAAGGCTTGAGGGATCTAGAGAACTGATAATCTTTGCCAGAGGTAGTGATTTGATAGTTGAGCGAATGGACTCCATTGGCAAGATAGACGAACGCGCAGCGTCGTGGAGGTGTAATTGATTCTTCGGCGGCTCGAAGTGGGACCATGCATTCTAGAAATGGAAGCGAGATACACGTTCCCAAGGCACGCAGTGCGTGGCGACGGTCGAGCAGCCAAGATTGAGAAAGATAGTTCATGGTCATGGGTACCTTTTTGATCGTTTGCCGTTCTTGGTTTATGGTTCAACAGTTAGCAGGATCGAATGAAGAACGAAGCTACCTCTATCTCTTCTTCATTAGATCCGACATCGCAACGGCACGCACGATATCGTTGACCCGGTACATATTTTTCTTCGCTTCGGCTTGAATGAGATCGATGTCCTCCCGGTCATCAACGGTCAATACTCGGCGAAGCGCGTAGGTGCATAAGTGTTCGATGAATGCTCGCGCGACCCGATCGCGGTCGGCGATAAGCATCCGCTTAAAGTCGACGGAATCCTTGAACTGCTGTCCATCAGGCATCACGCCCGAAGCATCGATGATGGGGTCTTCGCCGATCCCTTGTGTCACCTTCTCGCGAGTCCGCCACTGCCCAATCGCGTCGTAATTATCCCAAGCAATTCCCAGAGGATCGATTCGCATGTGGCAACCGGCACAATTCGAATTGTGCCGATGAGCCTCAATCTTTTGCCGAACTGTAGCCTTAGGTCTATCGGGTGGATTGGGTTCGATCGGATCGACATTAGCAGGTGGAGGGGGCGGAGTACTATTAAAAATTACTTCACTCAGCCATACGCCGCGGTGAACAGGGCGGTGGCGAGTTCCGTCTGATGTCAGGCCAAGCAAGGCTCCCATCGTCAGCAATCCTCCACGATGCTCCTCGGGGGTCAGCTTGACTCGCTGGAATCCATCGCTTTGAGGTTCGGGAAGTCCATAAAAATTGCAAAGGCGGGCATTGGCGATCGTCCAGTCAGAATCGATAAACTGATCGATAGTTAGATTACTGCGAAAAACTTCGCGAAAGAACTCGACCACCTCGGTTCGCATGCTTGTCTCAAGCCATGGGTCGTAGTTCGGATAAAGTTTTTTGTCTGGGGGGAACATTCCCAGACGATACAGTTGCAGCCATTGTCGGGCGAAGTCTTCGACGAAGCGGTTCGACTTGTCATCCTCCAAAAGTCGCTTAACTTCCTTCAATAGGTTTCGTTGATCTGGGTTGGTCAGCTGCCCTTTTTCTGCGGCCGAGTAAAGTGATTCGTCCGGCATCGAACTCCACACGAAATAGGAAAGGCGCGAAGCTAATTCCCAGTCATTGAGGCGTTCGCGGGCAATCGGTGAACCTTCTACGATGTAGAGGAAGTGCCGGGAGGTCAACACTCCTTGCAGGGCAACACGGAATGCATCGACTATCTTTTCGCCAGCTTTTCGTTCCGAGCGAAACGCATCCATATAGTCCGTTAACTCCTCTGTTACGACCTGGCGCCGCCATGCACGTTGGGCGAAGTGTTGAAGATGCGCAGCGACCTGTTCATCGGTTGAGTCATGGGGCGGCAGCAGATCGGCTCGCCTGGCTTTCTCCGCCTCCGTTACTAGCGGTCCTTCCCATTCGATCCAATCAAGCAACACTGTGGAGAACAAGCCGTTGCCTTGATCGTCGAACATCTGTGGGGCGTTCGGGTTTAGAAGTTGAGTTTCGCTGCTGTGTGTGAACATATAGCTGGAACTGTTAAGAGCATTTCGAAAGGCAGCTCCCCCTCTTCTATCCACTACATCTGTTGCCACGACACAGAAATCGAGCGTTGTTGGCATCTCAAGAAACACAGCAAACTCGTATACTTGCGGCCGGTCTTCGGGAGCGGTGAGGTCAAATTCGATCAGCCCGTCAACTGTCTCTTCGCTGGTCCTCTTACCGATGCTCAGGTGCGCTGCTTGACCGCCAAGTGGGCGAATTCCACTTGCTTGAATGCGGACCTTGTAAAGCCCGCTATGCTCCGGACCAGTCTTGCCGAACCAACTTGGAGATAGGGCGTTCTGTACACTTCCTGGGTATAGCAGAAATCGCAGTGGACGCTTGATGCCGAACTTGTCCAGTGCTTCCTGCTGAGACTTGCCTCCTCGATAACGCAGTTCCATCGCTGTCTTGCGCACCTTACGAACCTCAACAGAATCAGCCGGTATCGCACGGTCCAATACGAGATTCGCAGCTCGATAGTAGCGATCCATATGAGATGGCGAGAGGGACAATTCCGAGCCGATGCGCTCAAAACCCCGCCAAAGGTTATCCTCGTTCAGTTCACCAGGCTTCGTCGGATCATAGCGCACGCCTAACAGATCATAGACCGAGTTCTGGTATTCCCGACGGCTTAGTCGGTAATGAGCCACCGTTGGACGCTGAGCCATCCTCGCTGCACGGCCTTGCTTGATCAGTGTATCTAGGGCCGTTTGAAACTCGACGATCTCAGCCTGCGTTGGCTTCACGCTTCCTTCGGGCGGCATCTCTCCCGAGTTGACTTTCTCTAGCAGCTCAACCCACCGATGCGCGTCCGTACTCTGTTTAAAGTCTCTGGAGAGTTGGTCGATCCTCAGGCCACCCTTCTCCTCTTGTGGACCGTGACAGCCTAGGCAGTGCTTTTGGAGAAAGGCTTCGGGCGGATCTACTGCATATACTGGAAACGATACGCTCAGAAAAACGACAAGCGAGAAGAGTGCAGGAACTCGATTTGGGATATAGCATATCGACATGAAAAATGACTTCCTACTTTTTGCGAATTCCTGGAGCTTGCGTCAGCCTGAAAGCTCCAGTGTGAAAGTAGTTGTTTATTCACTTTGCGGCAGTACACTAAAGTAAAGCAGGCTGCCATCTTCAAGCAGTAAAGTTCCAGGATTTGTCTGGCGAGGCCAAGAATCAAAAAGATCATTCAACTCTTGATAGTGATCCACTATAGCCTGTAGGGAGTTGACTTCAAAGGGAATCAGATCCTTGAATGGACCATTCGAACCAACAGTAATGTAGCTTCCAATATAGTTGGATTCGACTGGCCGCCCCGTGGTGCTGTCTATTGCTCCCACATGACCTCGCCCCGAGATTCTGAACCTCCATTTGCCGATTCGAGCCAAATAGATACGGCCATGGTTCAGGTAGTCGTTGAGATGGCCTATCTCAACAATCGAACCAGGATACTTGTCGACGGTGAGGCTTACTCCGATGACCTCTTCGACGGTTTCGATATCGGTACGAACCTGGATATCTGAAATGCCTTTCAGGTTAGCGAGCAGCAAGTGTGTTTCCCGTCGTTCTTTGTAGAACCAATGCCGAGCCGTGACGAATAGACCGCCAAGCGAGGCTACCAGGGCAACGATAAGCATTAAGTGTCTAATCCCAAACCGCATCGCCGCACCCAACTAATGAACAAAATCCGTCTGCAGTACAAGCTAAGACTACTCATTTCCGAGATTGGTGTCCGCTGGAATTGCTATGGTTGGATCAAATGCAAGATTTTAACTGGCAGGAATCTGCGAACACCTTGACAAGCTCTCCCGGTAACTTGATAATGAGACACAGTATCAATTAAAGCCTGGTTTTGCAAATGCCTGGCTGCGAAAAAGGCATAGGTGCTTCACAAAAAGCTTACAAGAATGAAAGGTATTCTCAGATGACTCGCGGGAATAGAGCTTACGGATCTAGATTCACTAACCAGAATCAAGGCGAGGCTCGCGCCGCATTCACGCTCGTTGAACTTTTGGTCGTGATCGCAATTATCGGCATTCTCGTAGGGCTTTTGCTGCCCGCTGTTCAAGCCGCTCGTGAAGCGGCTCGACGCATGAGCTGCTCCAACAATATCAAGCAAATGGGCCTTGCCCTACACAACTATGAATCGGCTCACCGTCGCTTTCCGCCCGGCTTTATCTCTACAGTGACCGGACCATGGCCTGGTGGAGGCAACAATCCAACACCGGAGATCGGTCCAGGCTGGAGTTTCTTCGCTCTGATGCTTCCGCAGTTAGAGCAGGACTCGTTGCATAGCGCAATCAACTTTGGATTACCGATCGCTAACCCCGTAAACCAAACTGCGCGAAGCACCCGCGTTTCTGTTTACCAGTGCCCATCGGATGCCTGGGATCAACCCGTCAATGTTTGGCCGAGGACGTTGGGCATTCGAGACCTGGCGCACTGTAGTTACATCGCTTGCTTAGGTGGTGGCGATCCAGCGAACGCTCCGCGCTATAGTGCAATGTATGAGGAGCAGCCCTTTAACGGGATGTTCCACCGAAACACGGCCATTCGCCATGGTGACATTACCGATGGAACGTCCAACACCATTGGGCTCGGCGAACGCGCCAGCATGTTCGCACCCAATGGTTGGGCGGGAGTTATTCCTACTGCCCAGACAGTGTTCTCGGAGAGAATTGCAACAAGTCGTGGGCAAGTTGTGGGTGCTACAGTGCGGCCGGCAATCACGATGGCGACCGTACACATTCGTACTGGTGGTCCCAACGCTCCCACTGGCAGTCCTGGTGGCTTCTGGGGGCCACACACAGGCGGTTGCCTGTTCTTGCTGATGGACGGTTCTACGCACACCATCTCAACCAACGTGGATATGCAAGTCTATCGGGCCATGGCTGGCAGAAACGACGGCATTCCAGTATCGCTACCTTAACCCACCACGATGTGGAAACTGCCTGACCAGGGCTTATGATGCCAAACGGAGCAAGTCGCCTCCCGTTTTCGGTTCATGGCTTCGCATCGCCAACTTGTTGGATCGTTGCAATGATCGTAATGCGGCGATAGAGAGCCATGCCGCAACTGCGCTTCGCTTGTTACGGCCTACTTATGGCCTCCTGAAAATTGTTGACAGATTCTGCTTCCTGGCCCTGTCAGAAACAGTTGCGAGCTGGATTAAGTAAGATAGACCCATGCGGAGCCTATCTTGCCAGAATTTCCAGAAACCAGTGAAAGCCTGATTGTCCAGGTTCGCGATCCGTTGAATCGGGCCGCTTGGGAGCAGTTCGAACAGCTCTATCGACCAGTGATCTTTCGTATCGCGCGGGCCAAAGGGCTTCAGCATGCCGATGCGCTGGATCTGGTTCAGCAGGTCTTGATCTCAGTATCTTCGGCCATCGATCGGTTTGAAAAACAACGCGAGGGCGTGCGTTTTCGCAATTGGCTGGGTCGCATCACTCGCAACGCAATATTGAAAGCTCTTTCCAGGCGGCCTCGCGATCGAGCCAGCGGTGGCTCTGGTCTGCTGGACGTGCTGTCTGAGATACCGGCAGATCCTGAGACCGAGGCGCTGATCAACTTGGAGTATCGCCGTGAGTTGTTTCAACGAGCCGCCCAACTGGTTCGTGGCCAATCCCAGGAAGTGACGTGGCTGGCTTTTGAGATGACCGAGCTACAGCAAATATCGATCGAGCGGACTGCGGACTTACTGCAGATCTCCACTGGCAGCGTCTATGCGGCTCGCAGTCGAGTTATGCGGCGAATCCGAAACACGATTCAGCAACTGGAAGATTCCGATTCCAATTCTGAGCAGGAAGACAACCATGAAGCCAACTGAGCAAACCTGTGATCTGCAGCGGATTGATGACTACTTGGACGAGCGGCTTAGTGAAGCGTTGGCGAGTGAGTTCGAGAGACACTTGTGCGACTGCGAACGTTGCCGAAACGAGCTACAGAAACGCTCGGCGGAACCGGATGTTTGGCGAGATGCTGCCGCGCTGCTCGGGCCTGATTCTACGCCCGACTCAGCACGCGATTCATCGCGTTACTCATCGCTATCGTCGCAATCTGATTCAGTTCACTATCCGGAGCTCGGTAGCCTTCGCGCCTATGGGAACGATTCCTCCGGCTCAGGCGAACAGGCAACCGACGAACATAAAGTCTCTCAGCGTGAGCGATACGTATTGAGTGTGCTTGATTCATTGGCACCCACCGACGATCCAGAGATGCTTGGTCGCGTAGGTGACTATGAAATCAGCGGCGTTGTCGGCGTGGGTGGAATGGGTGCGGTACTCAAGGGCTTCGACAAGTCGCTGCGCCGAGTGGTGGCTATCAAAGTCATGGCTCCGCATCTGGCTCATTCGGGTTCAGCGCGGACACGTTTTCAACGCGAGGCCCGAGCGGCTGCAGCGATCACTCATGACAACGTTATCGATATCTACGCTGTCTCTGAAGCGGCTGGATTACCTTACCTTGTCATGCCCTACGCGCGAGGACCCTCGCTACAAAAGCGGATTGACGAAGGAGGACCGTTGGCAGTGGTCGAGGTGGTGAGGATCGGTCGCCAGATTGCCGCCGGCTTGAGTGCAGCTCATGAGCAGGGACTGGTGCATCGCGATATCAAACCCGCTAACATTCTGCTGAGCGATGGTATCGAGCGATTATGGATCACCGATTTTGGTGTGGCTCGGGCGATGGATGACGCTTCGATGACTCAAACAGGCGTCATTGCGGGGACTCCACAATACATGTCACCCGAGCAGGCGCGAGGCGAGTCGGTCGATCATCGCAGCGATCTGTTCAGCTTGGGTAGCGTGCTGTACACGGCTTGCACCGGCAGACCACCTTTTCGATCCGAAGCCGCCTATGGAATCCTTCGTCGCATCACCGATTCCGATCCTCGTCCCATCCGCGAGATCAACCCTGACATTCCTGAATGGCTCTGCGAAATCATCGCTCGGCTGCAAGCCAAGCATCCCGCAGATCGCTTTGAAAGCGCGAGCGAAGTAGTTGATCTATTGGATGGTTGTTTGGCGCACTTGCAGCAACCGCATCAAGTTGAGTTGCCACCTTCGCTGCGCGGTAAGCGCTTGAGCGATGGAACTAAGTCGGGGCAGGCCGTTGAGATCGACCACAGTGGAGAAGAACACCAGCCAACTCAGCAATCGCAACAAACTCAACAAGCTCTACCATCATCACAACCACAACGACTCTTTATAAAGCGAGTCTTCATCATGACGGGTTCAATCTTGCTGGCTGGTCTATTCAGTCTTTTGACGATGCAATTGACCAATCCGACGGACATCGCGGGCCATTGGAGCGGAGAGAGCTGGCAACATGTTTCGTTAGCGTCCGTCGATGAAGCGAGCGATTGGTACTCGGGCACATTCATCGATTCGGCTGGTCGACGCGGAGCTGTGCGACTAGAGTGGTCTCGCTTACAACGGCGTTACAATGGACGCTGGAAAGTGGGTGATGCAGAATCTGGCGAGATTACATTGCGAGCCGGCGAGAACGGAATATTGCGCGGCGCTGTGTCCGTCGATCCAGATTCGCAGCTTGCGCCAGACTCGCCTCGCTTGCTGGAGTTTGCTTGGCAGCCAGCTTCTAAGGAGGCTCAGCGAGACTTCGAATCTCAAACTGCGCAGTTAAAGACTACACAGCCTCAGCGCAAGTCGCAGGAATTGAGTCAACAAATCGCCCGTGCGGTGAGTGTCAAATCGCCAACTCCAGGAGTCATCGTTAAGGTCTCTGATAGAGTTCAATTAAATGCGCTGGTAAAGAAAGGTGATTTGATTGTAAAAGTAGAGCCAACACAATCGGCTTCATTCGAACAAGGTCAGCAACAGTTATCTGCGTTGGAGCAGCAGATTGAAGCGTATGCCCAAAAAATCGAAGCAACTAAAAGTGAACTCGAAGCTGTCAAGCAGATCTGCGAAGCGATTGAGGATCGAGCCAAGACTTTTGAAGCAGTGAAAGAAAAGAATGCGATAGAGATCAGCGCTGGGCGAGAGACTGAATCAACCAAACTAAAGATTCAGGGGGACTTGGACACCGCTATAGTGGATCTAAAGAAGGCCGAGGCTGATGTTATCAAAGTCGAAATGAAGCGGCAATCTTATCAACAAGAACAGATGGTGTTGCAAAAAAAGGCTATCGAACTTCAAATTAAACTCACAGAATTGGAGCGGTTGCAGATCGTCGCACCAGTAACCGGGACAATCACGTACCTGGCTGCATTCTCTAAAGGCGATGTTGTGAAAGAGGGCGATGTGATCTGTGAGATAACGCCTGAAATTGCTCACGCTTCGAGCACTTTCGAGCCTCCGAACCGCGCCCGCGGTGCTGGATTGCCGACGGCCCAACCTACGTCTGTGGTAGAGCCCAAACTAAGCAATTCGATTCAGGGCTTGTCTGCATTCGGACCAGCTTCGGGGCTGGCAAAACGTCTACGTGAGTCACGACAGAGACTGGCGGGCATTGCATCGAATCTTGAAGAGCACGAAACAAAGCTCAAGACGCTCCAGCTAGAGTTGCTCGCCTTGCGCGAGCAACAAGTTCAGATTCCGGAACAAGATGTTCAACGTCGAGAGCAGTTAGAATTCCAACAGAAGGTTATCGATTCTACGACGCGTGCCACGGAAGAGGAAATCAAGATCGCGAAACAAGCACAAAAAGATGCGGAGGCTGAGATGTCCGAGGCCGAGCATGAATGGATGACCATTCTCAAAATGTTACAAAATCAACTTTCGACTGCCCAGCGTCAACTGGAATCCCAACGAGCATCCCGAGAACGCATGGAGCAACTGTATAAACAAGGATTGACCAGTCAGGAGACGATGAGCAAGGCAGAACAAGTGGTTGTGGAGATCGAGTCGGAAGTCCGACAGTTGGAACTACTACTCGATTTTTACCGCCAGCTTGGCAAAGGATGATGCAGTGCAGAAAGCGATGATCGCTAGTTTCAGGTTAGATGATGTTCTGGTTCGGGTGATGTTCTGGTTCGGGTGATACGCGGCTGGAGGTATTTGCTTAGGTTGACGAAGCTGGCACCTTCGGGCTTTGCGGGTTTGCCAGTTGCCAAGCAAGTTTCAAATCGTGAACTAGCTGTTGCGTCATCAGTTCTCTTCTGGACTCGTCAGTTTGGCGAAGGATGGCGGACGGGTGCCAGGACGCGATGGTGTTGGCGCACCAGTTGGTCGCCAAGTTTCGACCTCGCTCTGCGGTGATACGGAAGTCTCGGCCGATCAAGGCTTGAGCTGCAGTTGTTCCCAAGCAAACAATCACTCGAGGACGCGCGATGGCCAGCTCTGCTTCCAGCCATGGTCGACAAGCAAAAATCTCCCGTGAACTTGGTTTTTGATGCAGCCTTCTCAGGCCACGCGGGCTCGACGTCTCGATGAACTTAAAGTGCTTTACGACATTGGTGATGTAGACTTGATCGCGATCAAATCCAGCATGGCTGATCGCCGAGTTGAGCAATTGTCCGGCTGGCCCAACGAAGGGTAGCCCCGCCAGATCTTCTTGATCGCCTGGTTGTTCGCCGACCAAGACCAACCGAGATTCGATCTTGCCAACACCAAATACGGTTTGAGTAGCAGTGCGGCACAGGTCGCAGGCTTGGCATTGCATGGCCGCTTCACTCAGCTTGACGATATCCGCTCGGTCTTCTGGCATGAAGTTGGCCGCGGTTTGATGAAAGCCCTCCTGCTGCTGAATCATCTGGTCAACTCGCGACGGCGCTTCGCTGAGCAGTTGTTCAATGATGGCTGTTTCTGGTAAGGTTGCCCAATGTCGTTTCGGCATTTCGCGGATCATCGCCTTCGTTTTGATCCGAGCTGGATTAAAGATAGATGCGTAGTACGTTTTCCAAAGCTCTTCTAACTCGTCAGATTCAGGGGCCGCTGTCACCGGGACGCCTGGACCATAGGTCAGCGTCTGCTGGTCCCAACTGACCGATTCGTCGGGTGTCAGTATGGTCCAGTTCATCTCCTTGAATCGCCGTGAGAAAAACGGCGCAGCCAACCGAACAATCTTGTGATCGGGCCGATGCCAAGCGATGTAGTTGATCGAATCGTTACCATTGAGATCGGTCGTGACAACTTTGCGAAACCGCACAAAGGCTTTCATCTTGTGTACGTCGCGAGTGATTGCCTTCTTCATCTGAAGGATGGCATGAACATCGTCATCGGTTGTGATCTCCATCAAGTTTCGTTCTCCGTGACTCAATCGCCATAGAGTACGATACAGCAGTTTCCAACGATCAGGGCTGCGATGACAGGCGACAATTTGAGCTGCCTCCATGAATACCGGAGGCACAGTAATACGGTGCATAGTGTTGTGGGTGGGCGTTTGCGACGGCTGCGTCTCCGCCTGGCGGTTATCGCCCGAGTTGTTATCGCCCGAGTGGTCATCATCTAAGCCGTCAAATAGATTGGGTTCATCAGCCGCTTCACTCCATCGCACTTCGCTGGGTGGAACATCCGAGACCAACAGGTTGCGAGCCAGCTCGCGCCACTGCTGGAAGCTATCGACTCGTAAGAATCTCATAGTTGTTCGAAGCTCTCCGTTACTTAAAGCTCCCCATGGATCGCTGAACTCTGCGTGTCGAACAACATCAATTGAGTCGACTTTGGTTTAGCTTTCTTGCCGAGATCTAGCTTGTCCAAATGCGACAGAGCCGGATTGTGATCCGCGGCAACAACAAAGTACTTGGCTCGATTCCAAGCTACTCGAAGCTTCTTAAGGTCCGCCACTCTCAGCGATTTGTGCTGCCGTAACGCCAGTATTCTCGCGACATTCCGAGCGCCCACGCCTGGGATTCTTAGCAATTGTTCGCGCGCGGCGCGATTGACGTCGACCGGGAAGAACTGGCGGTTTGCCAAGGCCCAAACAAGCTTGGGGTCCATCTCTAACGAGAGATTGTGATTGGACTCCGCCACGATCTCTTCGGCCGTGAAACCATAGAATCGGAGCAGCCAGTCAGCCTGATACAGTCGATGCTCTCGAACTAAAGGCGGTGACTGGCCTGGCAGTCGAGCGTCGGCGTGAGGAATTGGACTGTAGGCTGAATAGTACACTCGGCGCAAGCCTTGGCCTGTATACAGTTGCGAGGCTGTCTTCAAAATCTCCAGATCGGGAGTTGCCGTTGCTCCCACGATCATTTGAGTACTCTGACCGGCTGGCGCGAACTTAGGAGGTTTGAATCCTGACTTCTGCTCGTGCTTTGTTTCCGTAATCTTATCGCGAATACGATCCATCGCGCCCACGATTTCTGGCTTCTTCTTTTCGGGAGCAAGCTGATACAGATCCTTCTCTGTTGGCAACTCGATATTGACGCTCAATCGATCTGCCCATTTACCAGCCTCGTCGACTAGCGCAGCAGACGCATTGGGAATTGTCTTTAGGTGAATGTAACCGCCAAAGCGTTCGTCCAGCCGCAACCCTTTGGCAACTGCAATCAATTGCTCCATGGTGTAATCTGAATTCTGGATGATCCCCGAGCTTAGGAAAAGTCCCTCGATATAGTTCCGCTTGTAGAACTCCATCGTTAGCGAGATCACCTCCGCGACGCTGAAGCGTGCCCGGCGTGTGTCACTAGAAATTCGATTTACGCAATACTGACAGTCGTAGATGCAGTAATTGGTGAAGAGTATCTTGAGCAGCGAGATGCAACGTCCATCGGGCGTGTAGCTGTGGCAAATCCCCATTCCTTCGGTACTACCAATTGCGCTGCCTTTGCGAGTCGACTTCGAGCCGCTGCTAGCACACGAAGCATCGTATTTAGCAGCATCGGCCAGAACGGCTAGTTTTTCTCTGATTTCCATATTCATCGAACCGGAGGAAGAGTTGTGTCGACCTATTTAGCCCTCCTAAACCGTGGCCTCGAGAAACTCTTAACAGAAAGGTTGGCCGTAACAAGAAAAGTAGGCCGTAACAAGATAAGTAGGCCGTAACAAGCGCAGCGCAGTTACGGCAGGCTTTAGGCTTTAGGCGATTGGGAACTGCCGTAACTGCGCTGCGCTTGTTACGGCCTACAAATTACTTTATAAACTGCAGTTGGCTCTACAAAGAAATTGTACCAGAGAATAATGTCGGAAGTTGATAAATGTCGAACTATCGCAGATGGTATGTGCCAGGGGGCACCTATTTTCTGACTGTTGTGGCATACGACCGAAGGCCAATCTTGACGACTGAAGACGGGCGAAAACTACTGCGTGCAGCGATCAAGTTAGTTGCTTCAACCCATCGATTCCGCCTTTTTGCTACAGTCCTACTGCCGGATCACTGGCATTTAATCATGATGTTGCCCAGTGGTGATTCAAACTACTCTATGCGACTTAAACGTATCAAGGAACAGTTTACGCAAGATTGGATCAGGCGGGGACTTCCTGAGGCTCAGGTGTCCGATTCACAACAAAAGCGAGGGGAAAGAGGTGTCTGGCAACCTCGATTTTGGGAGCATACCATTACCGACGCGGAGGATCTAGAGCGATGCGTTGACTATATCCACTGGAATCCAAGAAAGCATGGCTTAGTCCGTAGAGTGAAGGACTGGCCCTGGTCTTCATTTCATCGATTCGTGAAGCTTGGATACTACAATCAAGATTGGGGTGGTGAAGAACCTGCCGCATGTTCAATAGATCGTGATTGGGGCGAGTAGTCCGTAGGCCATTGTCCGTAGGCCGTAACAAGCGCAGCGCAGTTACGGCTCTTCATCCTGGTCATCAGGGTTTGAATAGGGCACAAACGGAGTTGCCGTAAACGAAGTGCCGTAAACGAAGATGCCGTAAACGAAGATGCCGTAAACGAAGATGCCGTAACTGCGCTGCGCTTGTTACGGCCTACATCTGCGCTTGTTACGGCCTACAGCTCGCTGAGTTGTTTTTCGATCTGGGCGGCGTCGGCTTGAACGGTTTCAACACGCTGTCCATCGGCGATCATGGCCTTGGCAAGCTCCAATGCCTTTTCATAGGCCCGACGCGATTGGTCGTGGTTGTCTAACTTGGCTTCGGCCTCGGCCAACATCGTATAGATCTGATAATGTCGCCGACGCCAAACGGAGTCGTCAGGGCTTTTAGCGACTAACTCTTCGATCTTTGGAATTAACTGGCTACAGGTGTCCTTAGCATCTTTGGGGCTTCCGGATTGAAGCAAGACTTCAGCTAACTTCATACGCGCGAAAATCGGATCGGATTTGAATACGTCAGATTGAGCCGCATTCTTATCAGCTTGCTGGATAGCAAGCTTCACGCGATCGATGGTGCCAACCCAGTCCTCCATGGCTTGAAGAACTTTAGCGACCTTCAGTTGGCCAATAACCAGATCGTCGGCAGCTTCCATGCTGGACGGTGAAAGAGCGTGAATCTCCTCGCTGGCTGCAAGTGATTTTTCTGCCTGAACAAGAGCCTCCTTCAGTTCGCCACGGGCCAAGCAAACATCGGCCATCACTTCAGCGCAGTACGATTGGAATTGACGGGCAGGCAAACTATTAGCGTCAAAGGCCAGCATTTTGTCAGCCAGTTCACTA